>JAADXW010000451.1:0-21649 GCA_023337975.1 Phytopythium ostracodes
GGCTGCTGGGACAAGCTCCCCGAGCGGAACGACGTCGGACCATCGACTGCTCTCGCCAGCCAAAGTTATTGCACCACTAACGCTTGCTTGAACTTACCAGTGGTAAGTTACCACCACGTTCACCTTGAGACGATGATCGGATGCTGCAGGTCAGCAATCGACAGAGAACCGATCTTTCCCAACACCCCCCGCTTGTTACCATCTCATTGCCCACCCCACACTCACTCACGTCTGAAGGAACCCACGTCAAACCACACACCAAAGCTCCAACACACTGTCGCCATCGCTGCCCACGGGCACAAACCATCTTCACACCTCAGTAGTCCTCGTCATCATCCAAATCCTCGTCGTCGCTGCAGCTCGCGTCTCACTAAGCCATGAACACTTCAAAGAGACTCCCGTCCTGGGAACTCATGGTCAAGCCAATGCACAGACTGAGGTACTTGAGCTTGATGCCGCGAACGAGCGGCTTCACCCGCGCAGCATATGCCTCTCTCCACTCTCGGTCGACTGGCGTGTCTCCAGCGTTCTGCACGAGGAGATAGAACTTCTCGTCGACGAAGCGCAGATCGCTGGGTCGGTGGCCTTGACGCGCTTCATCAACGACTAAAACGCGTCGAAGAAGCTCATTCTGAACGAGCGGCCGCCCAGTGAGATGTGAAAACCCCGCGAATCGCGAAAGTCGGGCGAGAGCCCATTCAAAAGCTCGAACAAGCCGTCTCCAGAGACGTTCACCGAGCGCAGCTCCAGGTTCGACAGGTACTTGAGGCTGTTCAGCGCGACAAGCCCGCGATCAGTGAACGTCTGGAGCGGCTCGATGATGCCCGGGGTGTAACACTGTTCGAGCTCTCGGACGGCTTCCCCACCGTGAACCACTCGAGCTTTGGGCAATAGCTCGCGACTGCCTCGCAGAACGCATCGTCGACAATCGCTGGGTTCAGCACCTCGTACTTCGGCATGGTCACCGACCAGAAGTCGAACATTTCTTCGGACGTGACAGAGTACAGCGTGCTGTCGTCTGGCGTGAGATACATGTCGAAGTCCAGCATCTTGAGGTTCGGACAGCCCTTCAGCGCGGCACTCACATCGCACGCCCTCGACCCATAGCCAGCCTTTGTGCTGTTCCCGTCTTCGTCCACGCACGACTGCACGTCTTCACCGCACGCTTCGAAATAGGCAGCCCAGTCCCAAAGCATATTGACGCCGAACGAGAGCGTCGACAGCCGTGGCTTAGCGTGCTGGCCGAAGGTTCTGAAGAACGGACCCGCAAACGGCACGACGATCCAGTTGGACTCTCGCAAGTGGGTGTACGAGGCGTTGAAGCGCTCTCAGACCGACAACGGGAGATGCCACAGCTCGCCGCAGCCAAACCGCTCCGACTCCTCAAAAGAGCGCTTGTAGCCGTCGAAGTACTCGACGTTCGGACAGTAAGCGACGATATGCTCGATCATCTGCACGCTCAAGCGCAGCCAGGTCCGTCTTCGACTCTCTTTTCAGGAAGAATCAGCGCCTCCAGCTCGGCGCAGTGCTTCCCAGCAGCCTGTACAATTCGCTTGATGTGTGCACTCGGCGCTGGCATCTCCGACAGATCGAGACGGCGGAGATGGGAGACGAACGCGCGCAGCGCGTCCCAGCCGATCGACACGTTGTCGACATCTTCCAGGCCGGGGTTCAGGGAAAACATCTTACCGCCCCACGACATGGAGCCTATCGAAACGCGCAGATCGCGCACGTCATCCCCATGCGAGTAGATCTCGCGCCGAAACTTCATTAGCTCGCTCGGGGAAGCCGTTTGGAAGCCGAGCATGACCGTGCTCCGCTTGAAGCGCATGGCGATCTCGCGCACGGGCGCCACCCACGCCCTGGCGACCGGCGCCAGCTTCCTCAGCCTCTCGACGGGCAGCTCTCTCTTCTCTGATATCAGGGCCTCCTCATAGCCGTCCACCTCGAGCTCTATGATCCGCGAGAACACGGGCGCCGGCAGCGTCGGCAAGCGTTCCATTTTGGGTAAAGCGCGAGCGATTTTGACTCGAGTTATTTGTTGATCCATGAAGTTGTGACTACCTGAAAGTCATTTTCAGTTCAAGGAGGTGCAATCATCACGCAACTTATGTGGTCAACATAAATTTAGGACTGGGCGTACCGTGGTCGCAACAAGTATAACGCCGAGAAAGTGCGACCAACGGCAACATCTTTCCGCTGATAATAAGCGACAAGACGCGCGCTCGGAAGAGGTTGCGACGATGGCGCCGCCCGTTCCGCGCGACACGCGGAAGGAGCGGCTGCTGGCCTGGAAGCTGGCGAAGGAGGCCAGCGCGGCGGCTGGGAAGCGGCGCGCGCGCTCCCCGTCGCCTGGCGGTAGCGTGCGCAGTAGCGGCAGCGGCAGTTGGCCCGCCGCGCGCGCGGACGACGACAAGCAGCGCATTCTGCAGCGACGCAGAGAGAACATGGCCGCGCCCAGTCTGGCGAACATGAAGCGCAAGCACCAGGGCGAATCCGGTGGTGACGAACGAGTGAGAAGGTGGCAGGCGGAGATGGAGACTGACGCCGAGGAAGCGGCACTGTCAGCGACGGCGGAGGCGGCGGCAGAGGCCGCGCTGGGCCCACCGCAATACAGCGGCAATCAAAGCCAAGGATACGGTGATGAGCGCGAGCTCAAGACCCGTGTTAGCAGCAGCGAGACGTCGCCGAGTCCGTACTCGTCCTCCGTCGGGAGCGACTCTGAAGGCGACAACCAGCGCCAGGAGCCTGGGATATATCGCGACTCGGCCGACGACGAAGAAGGCGAGCCATATTTTGACCAAGATGACGACGCGTTCAAGGAGGCGCTTACGCACCCAGAAGACGTCGAGGTAAACGATCTGGCCGGGTCGTACTTTACATTGGACCCGGCCGATGCTCTGCCGTTGGACGGGCAGTCGCCTCCTCTGTCGGACGACGGACAGCAGCAAGAATACGAAGACGAGCAGTCTGTGGTCATCCGCCGGACCGTTGAGAAGATGGACGTGGACGTGCGCGTGCACCGAAGCGTTGAGACGGTCGTGGTGCCTGCGAATCTCGAGGAGCCCCCGCAAATCCTGGTGCGCGCGGTCTCGGACGACGAAACGTCGTTCTCGGTCACGGAGGAGCGAGCGACAACTTTGCGCCCTTCAGGGCAGGATGCTGAGTACGCATCGGATTCGTCGGTGCAGATGGAGCGCGGTAGTGTTGCGACCAGTACTGTGCCTGCTGGTCGCAAGACAGGAACACGCGGTGGGTGCTGCCGCTACGTCATGCTCCTACTGTTTGGGGTGCTCGCTGTCAGTCTCGCAGCGGGTGGCGTGATAATCTGGCGCGACCCGACGTCTCCCCTGGCGCGCTCTGTGAAGCAAGTGGGTGCGCTGGCTGTGGCGACTTTTGGCTCAAAGGCTGTCTACTCAGCGCACTGGGTTGAAGGCCGTTTGCAACAGTCCTCATTAGCTCCAGTTATCCAAAAGCTTGCCGCCGCTTTAGATTCGGTGGTGAGGAACACCTCGCATTGGTCGAAGTCTGCTACACTCTACCTGCAGACGGCAGCTGCTGACGGATGGAGTCGATTAAGCGCACGCGTTGCAGCTGCGATGAGTGGACCCCGCGACATGTATCACGCTGCTGCGGATAAGGCGGCGAATGCGAGTGCAGCGATGAAGGACTACGTCGTGAGTCGTTGGACTGAGTACGTTCACGGTGGAAAGTTGCTGAGCGGAGATGTAGGCGCCAAGTTTGTTGACCCGCTCGCAGGTGAGCGGGTTCGAATGGCTGCCATCAAGCAGCAGCTCGACCATCAAGAGGCGTGGGTGCTGAAGGAGCTGCAGCGGATGAAGGCGCGGCGCGCCGCATATTCCACTGCGACCGATTCGTTGTTGTCGGAAAGCAAGTCAATGATCTCTGACGGCATCCACGAAGCCAAGGATGCTGCGGTGCACCGCATTAAAACGTTCAGCGAGCAGATTTCGGCCGCTCTCAAGGGTTCGACCAACGAGGAAGCTGTTGATGCTGGTGGCGCTGTCGACGAATCCGCCGATAGTTCGAATGACCGGGATCATCAAATTGCGGACGAGGCGGAGCAAGTCGATGAGGTGGATGATGGCACGATGCACGGCAGCAACGGAGGTGCCAACGACCAGGAAGATCAGTCTCAAGCAAGCGTTCCTGCTGATGATGATGTGAAGACGGATTCAGTGGAAGACGTCGCAGAGGAAGCTGGGGATCTTCTGGATGCTGAAGCCGAGATCGTGCACATCACTCAGCAGATCGAAGACGTGGTGGTCAAGGCGGACATTGCTGCTGCTGTTCAAGAGCTGGAGATGATCTCGCACCTCGAAACGGCATCCGACGCGGATTTGCTGCGCAGTGCGACTCAACAAGTACAAATATCGGTCGAGGCCTTGGACGGAGTGAAGACACATCGGCAGGCGGCGGAGGAAGCAGCGCACGCGCTTGCTGCTCTTGAAAGCGGCCTTGAGGCTGAGGTCACAGCTGCGGAATTGGTTCATCTCGTTGCAAGTGTCGAAGCTGAAGAGCATCGCGCTGAAGCAGCTGAGACGCTTGACAGTCTCGAGCTTGTCCAAGAACTCAAAGAGACCCACAACGAGCTGGAAGAGGTCGAATCCGTCCGTGATGAGCTGCTTCGGATTGCCAACGAAGAAGAGCTGGAGCTAGAAGTCACAACGGTCAAGGTAGCTGCTGAACTTCTCAGGACTGAGGCCGAGATCGAAGACGGAACGCTTGCGCTTCGTGAACAGTTGGAAGCGGCGCGAGCGACTGCCGAGAGCGAAAATATGGAGAGCGTCTGCACAGACGCGCACTGCTTGACCGACAGCGATGCGATTGAGCGCGTTTGCGAAGATGCACAGTGCTTGGCTGAAACTGAAGCCGTAGTGCGGGTTTGCGAAGGCGTGCGCTGTGCGGCAACAGCAGTCGAGCACATCCTCCAGGACGTGGGAGCTCATATCGATACAGAGAAACGAGACTTCGGAGAAATGACCGAGGCCAGCGCACAAGTGATCGAAGCCGACGCCGATCGCATCGAGGTACCCGAAGTCGTCGATGTTATCTCTCCGTTGATCCCGTCGCCTGATCTCAACCTCACCGCCGGTAGGCGCATCTTCAGCGCGTCACTGGTGCATCTAGTGCCGATTGCTGCTTTTTCGTCCGTGTTCCTCTGTCTGGCTGTGATCTCCGGTTATTATCTCCACCGGGCATGGAAACTTCGCCAGCAACGAATTGCGCGTAATCTTCGCTGGCGCCGACGCGGAGAGCGGAAGCGGTGGCAGTTCCAAGCGGAAGATGGACTTGAAGAGGAAGCGGAGGAAGTGGTGCTGCTTTCAGGCCCGTCAGCAGAAAGCGGACCCGTGGCTTCGGATTCTGAGGAGATTGAAACCGAGTCTGCTACGAGCTCGTACGATGCTTCCTACGACGGCACGGATGGTGATGACGCCGAGGCGCTTGGCGTCGAAGCGGAAGAGGCAGAGGAAGATGGTGGAATCAACGTCACGGGTGGACCGGGTGCGCAAGGAGCAAGGTCAAACCTGGTGTCTAGCGTCGAATTCAGCGACACTGCGCGGTCGTCTGCTGCTCCAGGCACTCAATCCAACAGCTTCATGCGCGTGACGCGTCATGCAGCCCAGCGCGTGCTTTCGTATTCCCCCGTCACTTCGGACGGTGCGCCAACCCCATCGCGCGGCAAGGAGCCGGAAGAGTTCAAGTAACGCCGGCACATGTGCTATACTCGATGAAACCTCGCGCAATGACAGCTGATGATCGCCATCAGCCACGGCAGTGCTCTCTACATTCATGAACGAGACGAAAGCAACCGGAAGGAAGGCGCATTTTAATATATTCCGTGCAACATCACGCATCTCACACTCACGAATCTCCTCGAGGAAGGACTCGTCGCTCATGTACATATTGTCCCGTTCGGTCGCCGCTCCATCACGCAGTCGAGGCCGTGACTTCGCCGCCGATCGGCATGTACGTGTCACGCATGCTCTCACTGCTATCACGTCGTCCGTCGTTACTCCCATTTCTCTCGTGCGTGTTCGTCTCGAGCCGCTTCACGACGAGCTTGTAGCCCGGCCGGATCTCGCCGCGGTAGCCCTTGGGGAAGTAGGCGCGGTTGTACTCGCGGATCTCGTCGTACGTCATGCCGTACCTGGCTGCGATCTCGTGCGGCGTATCGCCCGCCTCCACCACGTGGATCTGCTTGGTGAGCTTGACCTCGGCAATGTGTCGGCGGCTCATGGCCTCGCGCGAGGCCTCCAGGTCCGGCACGATAAGCGGCTCGCCGGGCTCGAGGTCCGCGCGCTTGCCGACCGGGAAGCGCCCGCGGTTGAGCTGCAGCAGCACCGGGTAGCTGATCTTGTACTGCGCGCACAGCGACTCGAACGTGTCGCTGGGCGCCACCACGTGCGTCTTGTACCGCGCGAACGTCGCCGACGAGTTCGAGTAGGTCGCCTCGGCGGTGGGCAGCGCCGCGACCGCCGAGTCCTCGACGACGTTCGGGTCGGCCGAGTCGGGCTCCATCTCGCCCGAGTTGAAGATGCGCACGTGCAGCATCTGCCCGGGCTCGAGCAAGCCGCGCTCGCCCGCGGGGAAGAACCTGCGGTTGTCCTGGCGCAGCAGCTCCTCGGTCGTGTTGTACTGCGCCGCGATGTCGCGCAGCGTCTCGCCCGCGCGCACGACGTGCATCTGGCCCCAGCCGTTGTCGATGCAGTCGGGCGGCGGAGGCAACGATACGCGCCGCGCGTCGTCCACCACGAGCTGCTGCCCAGGATACAGCCTCACGCGCTTGCCGGGCTTCTTCCCGGACGAAGATGACGACACGAGCAAAGGGTTGAGTGACAGCAGCGCCTGCTCCGTCGTGCCCGTCTTGGCCGCCACGCTCGCCAAGCTGTCGCCCTCCTGCACCGTGTACCGGAAGGGAGAGGCCGCCGGGGGCGGCGGCGGCGCCGTCTGCCGCTCCGCGCGGCTCGCGCCCGCGTTGGCCGACGTGACTGTGCCGTACATGCTGTCCGGTGGCGGGATGGGGAGGAGCTGGAGGGGCGGGCGCAGGATCTTCCGCCGCCGAAGCTCGCGGCCGGGGATTTGATGGGGTGGGGTGTCCAACCGCGAGGGCAGAAGCTCTTTCGATTTTGGGCGTGGGCCCATGGAATGGAACCGAGGTTCGTTTGTCCGAGATTAATTGACATGTTTGTTTTGGACGCAGGATGAAAACGGTCGATGAGAGACTATATAATCAGGATACAAGGCTTTGCATTGACACGCAGCGCGAATGCTCGTGTTTTCAACCAATAGAAGGTGCTTATACCGATGATATGGAAGGCATTTTTACCAATGGGAACGTCAAGCGGTATACCAAACGTCG
This sequence comes from Phytopythium ostracodes, assembly GCA_023337975.1. NCBI lineage: Eukaryota > Oomycota > Peronosporomycetes > Pythiales > Pythiaceae > Phytopythium > Phytopythium ostracodes. The sequence goes on from JAADXW010000451.1 coordinate 7,385, forward strand.
AAATGGAGCTCCTCGAGCATGAAGCTATAGTAGCAGGCGACCACACACCCTGGTCTTCATGGAGGTGGAACCCAGCCAAACAACTGCGGAGCACAAACACACAGTTCCCTTGGTCGTAAATTACGACTCGTAATTAATGGGGCGGTAACCAGATCTCTCTCTCCTCTTGGTCGACTGGGCGTTGCTCATGTGGAGCAGCAGGGGTCGACGTTGCCGCCCATGACGTTGGCCTCGGTGTCCTTGAAGAGCACGAAGCCGAGGCCGAGGCCGATGATGACGGCCACGAACATGAGCGTCTCGTAGGTCATAACCACCAGCATGGCGAAGTACGCGAGCGTCATGTGCACGACGTAGGTGGCGGCGAGCGTGAGTTTGCACCACAGCGGGATGCGTCGGACCATGGTCAGCTTGGAGGCGTTGGGTAGCGCGTGGCCGTCGGAGAAGGACGCGGACGATCGACTGCCGCTGTCGCTACTGTGCATGGGCGTGGCCAGCGACGTGTAGTCGGCCTGGCTGAAAACGATGCCGTAGCGGCGGTAGAACCGCTTCTCGACGGCGTCACGCAGGTCGCCCATGCCCTCGACCGCCATGCCGAGCAGCACGACGCCCAGGAAGCCGAACGCGTACTTGACGGCGGACGAGAGCACCCACGGCTGAAAGAGCAGTAAGGCGCACGTCGCGCCGCCGCCGACCGCGAGCTGGAAGCCGTCGAACATTGTCGACCCCCGCGGGTCCGCCGACGACCCTGCGTCACAGAACCCGTCGCTCGCCACCGCCGTGGCCACGTAGCTCGTCTGGTCGAGCAAGAGTCGAATCAGTCAGTCGGTTGTCAGTCAGTCGTCAATGTGATGAAGGACAGTGAGCGAGCGGCCGGTGGGAACGCACCGGGTCGTTGTAGATGAGCTGGGCGTGCTCCGCCGAGCAGGCGAAGATCTTCTGCCCGCCGTACGGCGTCCAGGGCACCGCATGTGTTAGCTCCGAGTACGGCTTGCCGCACACGGGGCACGTGATGTCGGTCGCGTCCTTGTAGATGGCGTCCGTCGTGATGTCCACCTCCTCCGGCGCCGCCAGGTTGGAGCTCTGGAATGGAGACGTAGCAGGTTAGTATGGGACCCCATCCTGCATCTGCATACGCTCACAGAGTCTGCCGTACGCACCGGTTCGTTCTGCAGCGCGTCAATGTGGCCGGCCATCTCGCACGCGTAGATGAGCTGGCCGCCCAGGATAGTCGCGTTGATGTCCGACTTGACGTCCATGTTGCATATCGGACACGTAGTCTTGCGCAGGTTCTGCCCGGCCTGGCCCGCGCCCAGCGCGAGCGCCAGCAGCGCGCCCAGCAACAGCAGCTTGGCCATCGACGGCGTCGGTCGGAGCGTCGGGGCGCGCGTCATGGTCAAGGACGTCCGCCGCAAGCGGGATAATGATTTGGAGCGGCGCTTACTCAAAAATGCCATTGGTAATGGTGGGTGTTTGGGTTTTTGAAAGAGTATTGGAAAATGTATAGGCGGAGGGCACGTGCCATCTGAACCTGGCGCTGATTCGGTCCGGATTTTTCGCGAGCATTTGCGTAGTTTACGCGGTAAACTACCGACCAGTACAACTAAACCGTAAACACACTTAGATACTGGTTTAGTGCGATATATGAGCCACATTTTGACCTGTTGGTTGAAGAAACTGTTCAAAAAAATGGCGTCTAAAGCAGTACACGGATGGAAATGATGGCAATTGTCAAGCGGTCATTTAGTGTTAACTCAGTAGGCAGACGACACTACCAGCAAAAGATTTGGGACATGTTGTCTCGGCACCTCTAGTGGAACTTCGTGATGCAGCAGCTCGCGGCTTGTCAACAATATTGTTGACTGGCGAAGCGTGGGCCGCCGTGGGCTCGACTACATGCAGGTAGCTGCGCTCCTCGCGATAAAAATGCACGGCAACCACTGCGCCTCAAGTGCAAACGGGGGTCGTTGGAATCGACGGCGCGCGTTCGATTACCCGTCAAAGATTTTGCGACCGCACAACCCATGGGCAAGTTGCGGTCCCGATAGCTTCCTGAACCTTTTGCGCGTAAGATTTCCTCTAAAATGTTTATCTACTGTTTTAAGATCAACAGATGAACCGCCAGAAACACAGTAAGTGTGATGAGCTCGTAAATTACGTCAACTTCATGTAAATTATGTCTGCCCTCCCCTACCTTCTCGTACCAATACCAATGCGGCAGTAGAACAGTGCCATTTGCCCATTCGCCGTCTCTGTGCTCTCAAGTGCCCGACAATGGCGACGCTCCGCTCGGCGCTGTGTCTTCTGGCGGCGCTGGCCGTGGCCGGCGTGGCCGCGTGCGACCATAACGCGCACGCGCACGTGCACGACCACGACAGCGCCCTAATGCGCGCTTTGGAGGCCGAGGCGTCGTCCAAGGATACGACCACGGCCTACACGTGCCCCGTGTGCGGCATGTCGTCCACGTACGCGGACTACAACAACGCCAACTACGTGGCGCTTCAGTACGGCCAGCGCGTGTACACGTGTGGCATGGCGGCGCGCGCGTTCCCCGACTACTCGTTCAAGTCAACTGACACGGCGTACCTAGCCGCCAACGTGGCCGAGTTCGTGGTCAACTCCACCGACTCGGGCGACTACAGCGAGTGCGAGGACGCGTGCGCCGAGTGCGCCGACGGGCTGTACGACCCGATCTCGGGCGACCAAGTGACTACCGACAACTACCACTACGTGTGTCTGCTCAAGGGCCAGAAGATCTACTTCGCGTCGCTCGCCAACAAGAACACGTACCTGAGCAACGTCAACCAGCAAGTGCGGTACGCCGTCAACACGTCCGTCTGCGCTGGCTCCACGTGCTCGGACGCGACGCGTATCACGACGCTGAGCACCGCCGCCGCTGCCATGGTTCCCCAGATCCAGTCGAGCAGCGGCAGCGGGGAGACCAGCAGGACGACGTCGGGATCAGCCGACACGGCATCATCGTCGTCTTCCTCCACGACCGACTCGCCGTTCTGCTCGGGCGAGGGCTCCGTCATGTTCAATGGCTTCCAGTCGACCATCGACGGGTCGTGCGTCAAGCTGCTCTTCCAGCCGTGGGTGCTCAACAGCGCCGTCAAGTACGCCTTCGGCTTCATCGGGTGCTTCCTGATCGCGCTGCTGAACGAGTTCCTCGTCAAGACGCGCGAGACCGTGCGGCAGCGTCTGCTGATGGCGCGCAAGCAGCGCCCGCTCGACAAGATGCACAAGATGCAGTGCAAGGCGCTGCTCGCGGGGCTCTACATGGTGCAGATGACGATCGCGTACTTTGCCATGCTCGTGGTCATGACGTACGAGACGGGGCTCTTCATCGCGCTGCTGCTGGGCTTTGGCATGGGCTTCTTGCTGTTTAAGAACTTTGACCAGGACGTCTCAGACGAGCGCGGCGTCTGGCGCTTCACAGACCCGTCCACCGTCTCGATCCGCGTCAACGGCATGTCGTGCATGGCCAACTGCGGCACGACCGTCGAGAAGGCTCTTTCTAGTGTGCTCGGCGTTACCAACGCGTTCGTCGCGTTCGACGAACGGACGGCCTACGTCGCGGGCTCGGCCCCCATGAGCGACCTCGTCGAAGCGATCGAGGCCGTGGGCTTCACTGTCGACACCTTCAGCTCGCCCACCGGCTCGACATGCGCGTAAGCTATGCCTATGCGTGATTTCCTCCCTCGAAGTAATGTCGAGAAGGCGTGGCGCGCGTGAGCCGCTTGTTGGCTGGGGTTTCCACTCTCATGTCGGGATGCCGCCGCCCGTGTGGTCTTTGACTTGCCTCCCTCACGAGGCGAGTCGAAAGGTACGCACTCGTGCGGCGACATAAACCGATGAGAATGAGCACCAGCAGCATCCGTGTCGAGCGTTCCTTCAATGGCGTCTAGACGTTGCACAGTAGGTTGCCTGGATGGGAGCCGCAAGCCTTCACTTCTCACGCGTGTGCTCGTGTGCGTCCTCTTTGGCCCATTGGTGTAGGAAGAAGGACATCTAACGCGTCAGCACGGCGGGTTGGTGGCCTCGCAACGTCGACGGACACGACTTATCGCACGTTTCTCGGCTAGTTCTAGTGGCGTCGTCATGATTTCTGCTTTATCAATCGCGTTGGCTGTGAACGAGTATCCTCCCGATTGCATTCGCTTGTTCTTCACGTCGAGAGCGAGGCAATGCAGAGATAGGTAAGACCAACAGCATCACCTCCGGACAGTTCTTCTCTTCCCATACTCGAACCTTTCAACCGCAAACGTTCATCTATATATGATATAGCAGCATCCTCTGTACATTTACACGCCATCTCATCGCATTCATTTCTTCATGAAGGGCTCGTGGAAGGTCTCGAGCAGCTGGCGCACCTTTTTGGCGCCGACGCCGGGGCACAGCGACAGCTCCTCCATGGATGCGTTCATGACGCCCTTGACTGTCCCGAAGGTCGAGAGCAGCGTCACGACGTCCGTCTTGTTGACCGACCGGATGGACGTGAGCACGTCGTTGGCCTTTGGCAGGAACTCGGCCTCGACCTTCTCCTTGATGAGCGTCGCCGACTTGTTTTCGTACGCCTTGAGCGTCTCCAAGTACCGCGCGGCCTCGAGCCAGCTCCACGCGAGGATGAGCGTGAAGTGGCTCAGAAGTGCCACGCGGTTGATCTCACGCAGAGCCACCTCGTTGTCGTCCACGTCGACGAAGCACAGCACGACACGCGTGCGATATGGCGTCGCGTCCTCTTTGGCCACGCGCCGCAGTCGCTCCTCCAGGTATCCGTTGTGCAGCAAGTGGTAGCGCACGCTCAGGAACAGCACGCAGCAGCAGCTCGCCGCCTCGCCCATGACATAGTCCGGTATCAGGCCGTCGCGGAACTCGAGGCTCACGTTCTTGACCGCGCGCAGCAGCGGGTTGCCCGCCTGGCACCGGTTCACGTACACGACCGTCGCCGCGTCCCTTGGCTTCGTCGGACGTGCTGTAGCGTCGCCTGCTGCTGTGGCCGACGGCAGCGCTTGGGCTGGTGCAGGCAGGTTCGCATACGTCTCCGTCTGCCGGATGACTGCGAACGCCTCGTTAAACGTCTGCGCGCCGCTCGAACCGCTCGTGTGCGTCAGATATCGCGCGGCGCCCGTGGACGCGTCCAAGTAGCCGTCATCGCCCACCAGGAAGCCCGGAAGCGTCTCCGACACCGTAGAGGCGCTCGGGGCGGCTGTGCGCGAGTCGAAGAAGCTCCGCGGAGCTGATGCAGCATTCGTATCAGCCGCGTTCGCGTCTCCAGCGGCGTCGTTTGGCTGCTTCTGCGCTTGCTGGTCGCTCATATTCAGGGTTCGAAACGAGCGATTTGGGATATTTGGGCTTTGGGTTTCAAAAGTTCCACCCACCTAGCAAGGCAAAATGATATTTTGGTCATAAACAGTTTGCACCAAAAGAAAGGATAAGGCTACCGTTGCATATTTCTCTGGTCCGCTTAAGAATGGAAGTTTTGGTTTTACTCGAAAAACTGCCTTGCACTAATTGGTAGACATAGGTATGAGCAAAAATGTGCAACGATACTAATATAAGTATATTGTCAATTAATTTGCCTATCCAAACACCTGTCGACGACTTTACTATAAGCCTAAATCCTAGATCGGAACTATCTATTTCTATACATAAATCTTAGTATATTTTGATTGATAAAATATCATAAGAAATCTAATATGCCACTAGAAAAACCTTTTTTTTTTGCACGGACAAAACGCTATCCCCGTGCACCTAATTCTGCATGTAAATGCGACTAATAGTTAGAGCTCATCGTGACGAATCCAAACATTCTTTTTTTGCAATTGCTATTTTGTACGCCTCGCTGCAAAAAAAGCCAATTCACCTTTATAATTTTATCAAACGCTTTTGAGTTTGTTTTTGGCGTGGTTAGTGCTATCGGACTGGGCAAAATCGCGAGCATTCTTCTCATTCTGTTCTTCGTATTCGTTTTTGTTTCGTGAAAATCCGATGCCTACAACCGGAGATAGAAATGAAAATGTGAGAACTTCTATTCCTTTTGGACCGGAGAAATACTAGAACTAAGATAAGTTGCACAGCTTGTAAAGGGGTGCAACACAACACATTACAGACCTATGTATGAGCTCTACCACAGGAACAGCACCTCGAAACGTGAGGGTGTTCTCTCAGTACAGTACGCAATCTTGCTAACCCCCGTTGATGCCTAGCGGAATACGGCACGCATGCATTTTGCGTCTAAGACGGAAGCCTATTTGCCGTTCAAGACAGCGGCTGAAACCCATCTAATCCACCGAAACCACACACACCAACGTGCAAGAATTCATGCACTGATTTTGCTGTCACCAAAGCACACTGCGACTACCCTTCCTCATTCTAACTACGCTGGCCAGGTTTAAACTGAGGGTTTTCGGCATGCGGTATACCGGGGGATAAATATGCGTACACCGGAGCCGCGTTCAAACTCGCCTTGCCTTCGTCATACATTATTGACAGAATTTCGATAACGGTTAATGTCCAGAATCATTTTTGACAGTTGCGAGGGCATACACACTTCGAGTTGATTGCGGACTTCTCATTTCCAACATGAAAACTGAAGTGCATATAGATGAGCATGGCGTTGTTGTGGGAGCTTGCAACACTCCACGCATGATTAACAGTCTACTATACTGTATACATGATGTTCTCCCAAAATTATCTTACTGCTGTACAGAGCGCTTGTTGCAAAATGGATGCAAGGATGTCTATGCTTTCTCAAATACAGGGTGGAGAGCCTTGCGACATTGATTTCTTGGGGAGAAGCCGATAACCTGGGCAAGACTTTTCTTCTTAGAATATTTTAATTTCTTAGAAACTTTAGTACTAATATTTCGTTCTTACCCCCTGCTCCTGACCAGGTAGTATGGTATACAAGCGCCTTTTTTCGTCCGCCTTCCGGAAAAGGCTATGACAGCGCCGTGCAGTGTAAACACCTCTTTTCCGTCATACGTATACCGGAAACCCTCAGTGCGAACCCGGCCACTGTACTGGTATCGTTACGCTGCCCCCGGTCTGCTCGCGCCGCAAGCAGCATTTTCTGGTTTTGATTTTAGGTTCTTATCTACGTTTTAGTATAACAAGAATGACGTCGCGAGGATCGAAACCCCCCAAATCTCAACCCACCCATTCACTGCAGTTGTAGCACCCACCCACCTATTCACCAAATTTTGGGGTTTTCAGAACCGTGAGTCATGTTGGCGCTTTTGTTGCACTTGAACGCTGTTGGCGGGCGATAAGTTCGATGCTGACCGCAGGTAAGGTTCGCAGTGAGAATTATTCTTAAATGAGATGTAAAGTATTGATATTATGCCTAATTATGCTGCATAAATAATTCTATTTACAAATCAGCGCGTATTTTTTCCGTTTTCGCGGAAACTGGCTGCCGTCGGCTTTCTTGTCGCGTTCCAACTGTCGGATGCGGCAGTTTGAAGTCGCACTTTCCGGGCCGCGATCCGATCCGATCCGCCATTCCCGCTGCCCATTTCGGCTTTTCCTCGCATTGGCGGCCGCCCCCATCGAATCCACCGAAGTGCGTGGATGATGGAGCCAGACGCGTTGGACGCCGGCGCCCGGATGGGCATCTCGATCGCCACGAATCTGCCGGCGAGCGGCGGCGCGAGCGGAGGAGGAGGAGGGCTCGCGTCGCCGCCGTTGACGGCGGTCACGTCGCCGCGGAACGAGTTTTACGTGTCGCAGCGCGCGGCCGAGTACGAGCCGAGCCGCATCGACACGCTGTCGCTCGAGGAGCAGGAGATCCTCGCCAGCATCCAGGAGCTGCAGCTGCAGCTCATGCAGGTGCGTTTAACGGTTGTCGGACTGTTCGTGTGGTTCCCTCGACTGACTCTTGCGTTTATATAACGTGCAACACAGCTGCGCGCGGCGGAAGAGGAGGAGAGTAGCGACGATGAAGAGCTGTCGGAGCCCCGATCGAGCAACAATCAGCTCATTGTGGTGTCGAACACGCTGCCCATTCTGCTGGAGCGCGTGCCGCAGACGGGAAGATGGAAGGCGACCAAGACTACGGCCGGGCTGGACAAGCTCATGTGCCTCACGGGTGTGCGCAGCAACCTCAACTTCCTGTGGGTTGGCTGGGTGGGCCAGCACATTCCCAAGCACGAGCACGAGTCGGTGCGGCGGCTGCTGCTTCAGCACAACTGCCTCCCGGTGTTCATTTCGTCAGACGTGGCCACGCGGCACAACGCTTTCTCGTCAGACGTGCTCTGGCCGCTCTTCCACTACGTCTCGGAGGCTGTCGCGCTCACATTCTCGTCCGGCTTGGGTACCGGCGGCGACCACTCGTCCAAGCGCTTCAGTAAACAAGACTGGCGCGCCTACGAGTCGGCCAACGAGAGCTTTGCCGACGCCATTGCGGAGATTTACAACGAGGGCGACTCGGTGTGGATCCACGACTACCACTTGATGCTGCTCCCGTCGTTGCTGCGCCAGCGGATCCCGTTGTGCCACATTGGATGGTTCCTCCACACCCCGTTTCCGACCTACGACGTGTACTCTCGCCTTCCTGTGCGCTCGCAGCTGCTGTCGGGCGTGCTTCAGGCAGATTTGGCTGGTTTCCAGACGTTTGACTATGAGCGCCATTTCCTGTCGACGTGTCAACGCTTGCTGGGCGTCGAGTGCTCGCATAAGGGCGTTCGGAGCCCGCTCGCTGACCACCGCGACCACTTCACGTCGATTGGGGTGTTCCCAATTGGAATTAGCGTTGAGCCGTTCGCGAAGGGTGCTTCGAGTACGCAGACGCTGCGTCGTGTGAACGAGCTGCAGTCAAAGTTCGGTGCGAAACGCATCATCCTGGGCATTGACCGGCTCGACAATATCAAAGGGATCCCACACAAGCTGATGGCGATGGAAGTGCTGCTGAACCGGTTCCCAGAGTGGCAACACAACGTCGTGCTCATCCAGATCGGCATCTCGTCGCGTACATCGAGCACTTCCACCGTCAACAGCGCTGCAGCTGCAAGTAGCGGGAGCGCTAGCAGTGCCGTGGATACTCGCCGGTCGGCTTCTGACGCGAAGTACAGCTCGAGCCCTGAGAGCGGTTCGTATAGTGGCGGCGTGTCGAGTCCGCCGCGACCGAAAGCTGCCTCGACTGGCTCGGATACTGTTGCTACCAGTCTTGCGGGTGGCGGTATGCGGGCGGCCACACCTTCCAGCGGAGCCGCGACCCCGTCTGGATCGGCATCTCAGTCTGCAGGATCGAGTGGAAGTACCGAGTCGCACGCGCTTCAGCCGCTTGAGATGAGCTCACACAGCTATCGAAACCTGCTCGCGCACGTGAACCAGCTCGTGGGACGCATCAACGGGCAGTTCGGCGCGCTTGACTACGCGCCGATTCACTTCATCCACCAAGAGACGACATCTCACGAGGAGCTCTGTGCGTTGTACGACTTAGCGGACGTGTGTCTGGTAACGTCAACGCGTGACGGCATGAACCTGGTGTCGCACGAATTCGTCGTCTGCCAGCAACACTTCATGCGCAAGAAGGAAGGGCGTCTCAAGGCCAGTCGAGCGGCATCGCGAGGTCACACGTTGTCAACGCTACCAACAGCCGCTAGAAGTACAAACGCCGATGACCATCCAAGCCTCGCAAATGCCGAAACGTCTTCGGCAAAGAACGTGCTGCTCTCGCCGACGGCGTCGACTTCGTCATCTCACGCGGCCTTCTCACCTACGAAGATCTTGACCGAGTGGGAAGGTGAAGAAGGCGGTCCAGGCGTGCTGATTCTGAGCGAGTTCGCTGGCTCGGCGCAATCGTTAAGCGGTGCGATGGTCATCAATCCTTGGAACACGGAGGATTTGGCTGTGTGCATCCATCAGGCGCTGAGCATGTGCCGCACGGAGCGCGAGCTGCGTCAGCAGAAGTTGTACCGGTACGTGTCGACCAACACGGCAACTGCCTGGAGTATGCAGTTTCTGAGTGAGTTGGGCGATGCGGTCGCCAAGAACCGTCAGACGTCGGTGCAGCTTCCGAAGCTAGACCGCACTGATATCGTGCAAGCGTATCGGAAGGCGAAGAACCGCGTCATCATATTGGACTACGACCGCACACTGACGCCGCAGCATTCGTTGTTGCCGCTCGCTGCAGTTGGTCCGAACTTCAAGGCGCTTCTGGACGCGCTCAGTAGCGACGAGCGCAACACGGTGTTCATCGTGAGCGGTCGCGAGCGGAAGTTCCTCGAGACGTGGCTTAACGGCGTACGGGTCGGAGTGGCTGCGGAAGACGGATACTTCTACCGTATGAACTTGCAGAACCCGCAGGAAGTGTGGAAGACGATGAGCAAGTTCCACTTCGACGTCGCCGTTGCACGCGTTGGCAACGGTAGTAGCGCGACGGGTTTGGACGGATCGTATTTTTCGTCACACAGCGATACCCATCAGAGCCGCCGGAGCATGAGCGTGAGTAGCCAGCCGAGCTACTCATCGTACGGCGCCCATACTGCGACGATCCGGAGTGGCGGCGGTGGCAGCAGTGTCGTGGGCAGCGACAGCTCGTTTGATGGGGATGATTCGTCGTGGAAGGACTTGGTGCTGCCGCTCATGCTTATGTTCACGGACCGCACGCCTGGCAGCTACATTGAGGACAAGGAGAGCTCGCTGACGTGGCACTATGATGACGCGGACCCGCAGTTTGGCGAGTGGCAGGCCAAGGATATGCAGATTATCCTGGAGCGACAGCTTATTGGCACTGCGCTGGACGTGTACAAGGGTCACCAGTCGATCAGCGTTGAGCACGAAGGGTGCACCAAGACGCGCGTGATCGAGGCGATTTTGAAGCACTTGTCGTTGCCGCAGCAGATTGCCAAGAAGAAGAACTGCGAAGTCGACTTCGTGATGTGCGTGTGCGACGACGTGACCGATGATCAGATGTTCCAGACGCTTAATACGTTGGTTGAGGAGTCCAAGGAGCGCCACGAAGAACAGCGCAAGCGAGCTGAGCAGGAGAAGCGCGCGGCTGCCGCGGCGCGCAGTCGACGACATTCGATTGGGGTAGCTCCCAGCAGTGCGAATGCCAAGACTCTTTCATCGTCGTCGCGCATCTCAGGTGCAGCGCACGGCAAGAAGGCGGTGATGATAGGACGCGCGCGAAGCAGCAGTGGCGGAAAGGAGCTGGTGCTGCGGCAGCGACGCCGGTCGCGCTCGCCAGTCAAGGTGCGCGGGCAGACGGCTGCGCCGCAAAAGGTGAGCGACGTGTCTATGGGCCAGCAGCAGGGCGACGAGGACACTTCGGATGATGATGACGACGATCTGGACGAAAGTTCTGGTGGCATCCACGAGGACAATAAGGTGGCGTTCAGCCGTCTGCAGAATGTGCCCGTGCGGCTTGCGGAGAACGTGGCGCTGTTCACGGTGGTCGTCGGCACGGACGTGCAGCACAGCGGTGCGTGGTCGTACGCGGTCGACACTCTTGCTGATGTCCGCCAGGTACTCAAGGACTTCATTGACGAGAGTCGCTGGGGCAGCGCTGCGATGCTCGACCAGTCACCGTCGCCGTTGCTGCCCACTGCTTCGTCGGCTGCGAACATGAGCGGGAGCGACGCGAGTGGAAGTGCACGCGACGAGTTGGCCGGCCAGAGCGTCTCGCTTCCGTCCAACGCGTCGCTCGTGTGATCTTGAAGCGCTGGTGATAAGGAAAACAGAAGAGGTTGGCCACGCATGAGATGATTTTGATGCAGTTAATGACCTGCATTGATGGTTGTGGCTTGAAGAGTACGATCACAGCAGGTCGAAGAAGTACTCGAGCCCTGTCCATCAAACGCCGTACGACCAGTAAGTGCACTGTCCTAGAGTCGAAGGTGTTGTAGCTCCCACCTTGGCCGAGCTCCCAGATGCCAACGCCGACTCCGTGCTTGGCGAACAGCTCGAGTCGGTCGTACAGAAACTGGAGACACGGGAAGAAGACGACGTGGTGCGCGCCGATGCTCTCGTCCGTGTACTCGTGTCGGCATTCCTGTATCCATCCAGCGAGCGTTGCGTTAGCGTCCAGAAGACCAACAGCGAGCGACGAAAGCCAACAGGCTGCGGTCGTACGTGAGCCTTGGCGTCCCAGCGGATCTTGCGCACATCGTGCTCTCGCAGCGCGGATATGTAAGACGGGCCCGTGATGGCATCTACTCAGCAGAACAACAGAGGAAAGGTAAACAACACTTGAGAACAAGCAGCAGGGACATGGGCTGACACATAGGCCACCTTGGTTGTCGTATCCGTAGAAGGGCAGGCCGACGAGGATCTTCTCGCGGTGCAAGTCCGAGAACTGCTCCAGTGTGGCTTCGATCCACGGCAGCGGTGCGTTCGGACCCGGCGCGCGGAAGTCGTATGCGTTGAGCGTGAAGCGGTGCACGCGCGGCGCCAGCTCGAGGAACATGTCGTCCGTCACGGAGAGCGCGCCCTGGCGTCAGTTCGCACGACTGTCAGTGTGGACGCCGGAGCGGTGATTCAAGTGGCGGCTCATTGGCATCAAACCTCGTTGCTCGCGCGCTGGAGCACGAGAAGCAGCAGCTTGTCCGCGGCCAGAAAGGCGTCGCCCATACGAGCGAGGAAGTCCATCGTGCCCGGCATGATGGGGATCTGATGAACACACACAAGACGAGATGAGCTCGCAATAGAGCGAGCACCAGCAAGGCAGCCCAACCTCAAAGACGAAGCCGTCGAAGTCGTGCTCGCTCGCAATCTGCAGCAGCGCGTCGATGATGCGCGGGACGTCCTTGTCCGAGAGCTTGTTGCGCTCGTACATGACGCGCGGCACCATCTTCGGCCCAACACTGGCGGCGTCACTGCTACTGAGGCCGCTCGGCCCGTACTTGACGTCGCGCACCCAGTCCGCGTCAATGTCGTGCGCGCCCGTGATCGTGGGCTGGCGCTGCGCGTCCTCACGCACTTGGAGCCACACGGGCGCCACGTAGTCGAGCTTCAGCCGGAAGGCGCGCGCGAAGTCGTAGCCGCGGCCGTTCCAGGGTGTCACATATCCGAGCGTCTCGCCCGCGAACTGCTTGGCCTCCTTGTCAACGCTCTGGCTCTCGTGCTCGCGCAGAATGGACGCGACGCTCGGCTTGGTGGTCACGAGCCCGCGCTCTAGCACCGAGATCGAGAGTGGCGCCGTGCACTCGCCGTCAGAGGCGCACGCGACCTCTATCAGGTCATCGCTCGTTGGGGGCGACAGATCCAGCTAGGGAGCGCACACAAAGGGTCAGCTAGAACGCGATCACCGTGTGGAATCGCCACGAAGTCAGCCGCGCACCTTGTCGGAGAGAAAGTCGAACGCGCCGTCCTCGTCCTCGTCCTCGTCCTCCTCGTCCGCCGTGTCCTCGTCCTCGTCGAGCTCCCACGAGCGAGCGGACGCGAGCGCCAGCACCAGGAGCAGCGCAACAAGCAGCAGAGAGCGCCGCAGCAACCGGCGGCGACGCGCTGGAGCGAGCATATCGGTCAGAGGAAGCGTCTTGGTTGTCATACTGATACTTGGCGATTCGAAAGTCTTCAAGACTGTATTGATGGGCGAAAGAGGCGAAAGATACGAATGGAAGCCAGCAGGTCACGTATGAATATGAAACGCGAAGAAGTAAAGTAGTAGAATACAATTTGTTATGTATCATTCCAAACGTACTAGTACATAGTGCTACATATCTACCACGTGTTAAGAGAACATAGTGTATGAAGGCGTATGAAACGGGAGAATTGAAGAGCTCAGAGCTGGTGAGGTGACCAAGATGCTGATGCCACGCGCTTCACCGACAGCACATTGTCCCCGTTTGTCGTGCCTCATGCTCTTTGCGGCGCGAGTAACAGCAAGATGACGTGTCGTGCTGCTCAGAGGGCAAGAGGTGGGTTCGTGGCGACACTCGATCCGTACGCGACCAGCGCAATAACAACGCTAGCTTGTGGTGACTTGCTCACGAACGCGACTAGCGGATGCGGTAACGCGCCACGGGCTGACTCGTCGTCTCAGCTCTTTCTCTTGGTCATCGCGTCGAAGCTGCGGTACGACATGGCTAGCAACAGCAGCCACACACGAACATGCTGACTGGCGAGGCCAGCCGCGCATGCCTCCTCGAGCACGCAAACGCCAGCTTCATGGTCTCGCTTCGTGGCTCCTGTTTGACTCACTCATTTGTCTTCGTTGGTCGTCTGCTCGCGCGCCGGCCACTATTTCGCGGCAAGCGAGTCTTGTCAGCTAGAAAAATGATACTCTCTCGACCTTTTCGACATTCCCCCAGTGGAAGA
>JAADXW010000452.1:0-21632 GCA_023337975.1 Phytopythium ostracodes
CCACCTCCGCCTCCTCCACCTCCTCCTCTTCCGCCGCTTCCTCTCGCTTCTCCGTGGACCCGAGCGCGTCGTGGCCATGGACGTGCTGTTCGCGGTGGACCAGTACGAGCGTTACGGCAGCCAGCCGCCGTTCGAGATGGCGGCACACCCGCCGCTGCCGCCGCGCGGCGAGCCGTTCCAGGTGCGCGTACCCAAGCTGTACCTGCCGTGGGACTCGCAGCTCGGTATCATCGCGCTGCGCCGGCCGCACAGCCAGCTGGCGCTCTGTCGCTGTGGGTACGTGCTGGCGGGCATCTACTTCCGCGTGGACCGCGCGACGGAGCTGCAGGTGCCCGTGGCGCTGAAGGTGATGGACCGCAACCAGATTCTGCTGCAGCGCGACGACGTGGAGAACGAGGTGCGCGTCATGGCGCTGCTGCAGATCGGCGGCGTCGACGCGCCGCTCAGCAACCCGCACATGATCCGCTGGGAGTACGCGGGCGACGAGTACAACCAGTACATCGCCACCGAGTTCGTGGCCAACGGCAGCCTCGTGTCGTACGCGCACGGCCGCATCCGGCAGCTCATGGTGCAGCACCTTGAGGACTTTATGAAGGAGCACGGCGAGGGCCCGTCCAAGCTCGAGTGCATCTCGTACGTGTACCGCGGCTGCGGACATGAGTGGATGCGCGAGAGCTTCCGCATCTTTCTGGGCATCATGCGCGCGCTCACGTACATGCACGCGCAGAACGTGGCGCACCTGGACCTGGACATCTACAACATCGCCGTCGACAAGCGGGTCACGCCGCGCATCATCGACCTGGGGAGCAGCCAGGTCATGGACCACCGAGGGTTCGTGGCCGTCGGAGACGTCGGCATCAAGTGCAAGCCCACGTTCGTCGCGCCGGAAGTGCGCAAACACTCGAGGAAGCCGCCGCCCCGCCCCGGTTTCCACGGACCCAGCGCCGACATGTGGGCCGCCGGCGTCGTGGTGGGTTCATCATCATGTACAGCTAGATATGGTTGGCAAGCTCATTGACTAACGAACTCCCTTTGATGGAAACGCTGTGCGTCTAGCTGGTGCAGTGCATCGTCTGGGGCTTCCGCGGCGGCCCGGCGTACCTGACGGCCAACACCAACTGGCGGCGGGAAGTGTTCACGCACATTGACGCCGGGTGCGACCCCAAGGCGTGCCACCTGTGCCTGAACTTCATCTCCATCCCGCCGCTCATGGGCGTCATCATTAAGCAGCTGCTGCATATAGAGCCGCACCGGCGCCCGTCGGCGTACGAGGTCGCCATGGCCATGCAGGAGAACCGGCAGGTCGAGCTCTTCCCGCCGCGCCCGTCCACGATGCGGTGAGGGAACGGCCGACTTGCTAATACCGAGTGTATGAATATGTGGCGTGCTAAGTATCAGTGGCGGTTGTTGACGTCTTTGGTCGGCCCGAGTCGGGGAGATGGCGGCTGATTCTCGTTCTCCACCTGAACACATGCTTGACGATTGTTTTTCTCTCGTTTTTGTTATTATTAATGGGCGAACGACGCGGCGGCGGGCGCGTCCTTACATATTCCACGCTAGCTGCATCCGCAACAACACGCACGTACCAGTAGCCGTCTCGATCTTGTCGGCCGGCGGTTCAATCCTCGGCGCTGCTTTCCTCGCGCTACGCCGACGTCGTCCCCCTCGTGCCCACCCCTCACTCGCTCGCTTCCTTCTCCCCACCGTACGACAGAGGCGCTGCTAGCCGCTTCTGCTCATCCTACTGCCGTCAGCACACAGCACACAGCGTTAGTTGCAGGTTCAACACCACTTAGCGCAAAGCATCAGACAAACGCACCTCGCCCGCGGAGACTTCGCCCAGAGTGAACAGCAGCTGCTCGACGTCGTCCACGTTATTCACGTACAAGTGCGCGTTGCTAGGCTTCTTGCCGACCGTGCAGGTGAAGACATGGTGTAAGGCGCCGTCCAGGCCATCAGCGTCGCCGCCGAACTGGTTTGCGAGCAGCGTCGCGCCCACGGTCGGCTCAGCCAGCGCACGCCCGTGCACGCTCTCCTCCGTGCGCTCAGCGTAGTAGTCGAAGATGGCCTTGAACATGCTCTCGTCCGTCGTGTCGTCGCCAATGCAGAACAAAAAGTCCGGGTGCCGCCCGCTGTGGATGGCTGCATCATGCGCAAGAATCTGCCGAGCAACAACGCCCTTGTTTAGTCCCTCTGGCGCGATCTCGAGCAGACCCTTCTTGCGCACAATGTTCACTGGGAAGTCGCGCACGACCTCCTCCAGGTCCTGGTGCAGTGAGTTAGCCTGCACGAGGCCCCATTCCGGGTCCGTCGACCGGAAGTTCCACGCAATTCCCTGCTCCGTGTACCGCAACACGCTGCCGTTCGTGCGCGTGCAGTACATGTTGAGGATCGGGTCCACGACCTCGCGAATTGGCCGCCAGTCAAACGAGAACGCGTGGCGGTGCCAATGACGCTCGTCCTTGCGCTCGTTGCTGTCCTCTTCCGTTCGTGCTGCCTCCTTCTCAACCGTGTCAGCGTGAATCGAATCCGCCCACGAGTACAGTGCGCCGTTGTCGCTCACCAAACCGAGGCCCTCGATGTGTCCGATGGCGGCCGTCAGGTTCAGCCGACTCACGCCGCTCACGACGTACACCGTGTTCCGCGGGTCGCTCGTGATCATGGACAACGCGTCCAGCATGCGCTTCGACGGCAGTTTGCCTGTGACGGCCGTAAAGTCCTTCTTGACATACATGGATATGTTTTCCCGCGCGATGATGGTTCCACCATAATCCAGTAAGAAGACGCGGCGCCTGGACGACTGATACGCCTCCATGACCTTCGAGATGTTGAGCTGCTTGAAGTCCGAGCGCTGGCCGATGCGAAGCACGTGCGAGCGCCCGATCTCCATGTCCATGTACTCCATGTCCGTGTACTCTTCATCTTCCTCGCTGTTCTCCGTCGCCTCCTTCAGCACAGATAGCACTTGCTTGGTCCAGCTCGCCGCTGGCTGGTTGGTGATGTATGGCAAGTCACGTGCCCGCCGTCCCTTCCGTTCGTCCTCGCTCATAGTCAGCGCGTGATCCAGCGCATTGACAACTTCGGTAATGTTCCACGGGTTGATCCGCAGCGCACCGTTCAGTACACAGCAGCAAGCAGAAAACTCGCTCAAGATGACCACGCCAGGACGGGCGGGGTTGTGCACCGACTTGGTGTACACGAACTCGAGTGGCTTCAAGTTCAGTCCCTCTCGGATCGACGTCACCATGAGAATATCGCACGCCATCCAGAGCGCGAGCCGGTCCTTGAACGAGATTGGCGCCGAAATCTCCTCGTAGTCTACCACATCTGGCCCATGCTGCGAGGTGATGCGGTGTACGAGCTTTCGAATCTCCTCGCTGCTGTACTTCTGATCACCCTGACGCGCCTCCGATAGATGGCTGCGCTGCACCATCACTACCTTGTCTTTCCACGATGGACAGTTGTTGAAAAACTGCTCGAATGCAAGCAGCTTGAGTGGAATACCACTCAGGCGCTGGCAAACGTCGATGCCCGAAATCAGAATCTTGCCTGGGTGCTTCTCACGCAACTTGCGAGCCGCTTCCTGCACTTCCGGCTTGGCGATCAAGGAACGAATGTACTCCGTCTCGATACCCACGTGGCTAATCGTGATGACGACGTTCCGCCCGCGGTAGTCGACGCCCAAGTTGCCGCCACGGCGTGACTGGTACGCCAGTCCGAGGAATCGCTTGCACGCATTCAAAAAGTGACGAGCGTGATCGAACGAGTGGAAACCGACAACGTCGACCGCCAGCACTCCTTCGAGCAATTGGGTGCCGTGCGACATCTCTCGAAAGATCTCCGACGTTGGGAACGGCACGTGCAGGAAAAAAACCATCTTGGGGCGCCGCATCTGCTTCTCCTCGGAGATACTAGCCAAGTAGGACGGGAATAGCAGCAAGTGGTAGTCGTGCACCCACACTGTGTCCTTTGAAGAGCAGAGATCGCCCACGCGCGCTGCCAGGAGCTGGTTTACCGTCTGATACGCCTCCCACCACTCGCCGTTGTTGCGCTCCTCTTTCCACTCAATCATGTCCGAGCGGTCCCAGATCGCGTAGTAAATGTCCAGGATGTCGACGTTGTGGAACATCGGCCAGAGTTTGTTCTTGCAGTAGCCCAAGTGGTGGTTGTTCGCCATTTCGCGGTCGATGAACACGGGGATGCAGTTCATGGTCGCCAGCACCTTGGTGATTTCCGCCTTGTCTTCCTCCGACAGCTCCTCCTGGTCATGGCGCGCATGGTGCGTCACGCACCCGACCCACGTCGTCTTCATAGATTCGGCGATACTGCCTTCACTCCTCGAGATCAAACTGTCGCGGTTCCATTCCGCCGACCACGATCCATCGACGTCCGACTTGGTCAATATCACAGGCAGGTGGTAGCACACCAGGAATAGCGTTGCTTCGGGATCCGGGTGATAGTTCGATGGCAAGTAGCGCTTGTATCGCGACTGGAGCTTCGCGTTCTGCTTGAAGTGCTGCGAGGCCGACCGGCTCATGCGCGTCGGCGTGTGCTCCAGCTCAGCGTCCGTGTCAACGCTGCTGCCGCCGCAATGCGACGATGAGCGACTGCTGTCTTCCTTCTGCTCCGCCTCTTCGGTATCCGAGGTGTCGCTGCGCACGCCTGCTTCCTCGAGATCCATGTCCTCGCGCCGGCGCTCAAACACCACCGATCGTTCAATCAGCTCGCCCGTCGGGAAGAGCCCCGCCTCCGGGTCGTAGTCGCCGTAGTCCTCGATGACCGTCATCTCCCTCCCTTCGGGTACAAGCACGCGCTCGCAACCAATCGGCTCCCAGCTGCTAAACACGCCGCCGGAAAAGAGCGCGTACATGTACTGATGCGGCACGCCGCGCGGCAAGATCATGGGCTTGACGGTCGACCAGTACGGGTAGTCCTCGGGCGTGGTGACAAGCGTCATGGACTCGTTCGGGTTGAAGTGACCCATGACGAATGACGAGCCCGAGCAGTGCACTGACTCGCCCAGTCGACTGCCGGCCTTGACCTTAAGGTGCACACGCGTGTACGTGCCCGTGTTCACATCACCATCCTGCGACGACGAGGTGGAGCGCCAGCTCGACAGGTGCTGCAGGTTCCCGCCCGCGCTGCTGCTGCTGGTGCGCTCGAGCGTCGGCGTGCGCGGCGGCTGGAAGGTCGGCGACGGCTCCTCCGCGGTCACCGCCACGCCGCCACCCGTGCGGTCCGTGTCGTCATCCGTCCGCCCGCGCTTCTCCGGCCGGAACGTGGATGGCAGCGGCGGGCGCTTGCCGTCGCTCGCCGTGCCCGTCGAGTGCGTCGCACTGTCCAGCGAGAACGCCTGCCGCGGGAGTCCGCTCGACATTTGCCGCCTTGCTGTCCTGCGTACCGAGGAGATGAACGCGTTAGAGTTAGTCGCTTCGCTTCGTCAGGCAAGGTCAACTAAGAAGAAAGGACGCCCGCCTTCTTGTCTCTTATCCTTTCTCGCTCGGATAAGAAGGCGGTCAACGAAGAGGAAAGCCACGCACCGCTTTTCGAGATACGAGGCGCCGGGGGAGGGAAGGAAGCCTCGGAGTCGCCTTCCTCTGTCCTCTGTGCTTTTTTAATTTGTCGCTGGCGCGTCGATCAATCACCCCGCGCACTTCCTTCGCACGAGACCGCGATGTCCTTGGACTGATTTCGCTCGGTGACCAAGCCTTCTTGCCTTGTGGCCGCCGCCTTTCCGTTATCTTGGTTTCTGTATACCGGCAAGCGGCGTGCGGGTTGCCCACCCCCTCGCGTTCGCCCCCCCTTTTTTCCTCGACCGATCGAGGCGCCGACAGAAATCGAAAAGAAAACAACCGAAAGTCGCGGGTCAACCGGCGCGGAAACCCGCGGGCCCGATAAAAGGTTCACAATTCGGCGATAACACAAACAATTATTGAAGATGGACATCAATTAATTGCAGATACGGTGTGGACCACATTGTGAACCGCTCGGAGTCACCCACCACCCCACTCCTCCCCACCCCACCTGCCCACTCATGCGTGCAACTTGCACCATCGAGAAAGGCTGCCATGGGGTTACCCGTTGAGTGCTGGCAGGAAGAGACCGGCCACCACGGTTTGTACTACGTGCTAGCTTTGACGATGACCAGCAACAGCACGGACGTGAGTGAGCTCGTGGTGGCGAGCGTCCTAGCTCCCGCGGCAGTGACCCTCGTCGCAGCGGTCTTCATCGCTTGGAAGGCGACCCAGACACTGACTGACGAAGCGGTGCGCCTACTGACCGAGGCTGCGCGCGCAGTTGGACTGACCGAGGACTTTCCATCGTCAAGAAGCACCACAGATAGACCAGACGTGGCCAAGGAGAAATCAGCAACAGGAGCTGGTTGCCAAGAGAAGGAGCACGGCACCGCTCCAGGGATCTACGAAGACTCGTCGAAGATCGTGGTGCTGGCCACCAAGAACGAGGTCTTGAAGCAGGAGCTGGCGGCGGAGCGCTTCGCCATCAAGCGCCTCAACACGGAGATCGTGCACCTGCGTCGCCACATCCGCGCACTCGAGAGCCAGGCAGACCGTCTAGTCCACCTGGTCTCGGAGCTCGAGCTCGAGCTCGCTGCGTACCAGCCTGGCCAACCCGAGCCAAGCACCCAAGCGACGCAGAGTGCCAATGTGAAGAAGCTCGAAGGCGTCGACTTGTGGTTCGCGCTCGAGGCGGAGACCGCCAAGGCCACGACTGCTGCTACCTGGTACGCGTAGAGCAGGTGAAGTCAAGTTGGCACAAGTGCGATCCTTCGCAATCGTTTGGCCGTGTAAAATAGTAGTGCCGCGAAGCCATGACGAAGCAGCAGCAATCACATCAACCAGTAACCTTGCCGAAACAACCGCCAAGCAGAAAACGAGTTTGGAAGGCGCCCCATCGATCACCCTTCATCGCCGATTGTTCGCATATAGCGACGTATCTCACCATTCAGACAGCGGTCGTACCATGTTCGGTCGCATCGACACGTCGGCTGTCTCCCTCCACTTCAACCGCGGGGACCTCTCCCCAAATAAGAAATAATGCGATCCCGAATCAAGATAATTTTGGGTCAATTCATTTCAAATCGTGTGGCCCACGCCACTGTTCGCACCACTCATTTGGTTGGTTGGCTGGCTGTTCCGTTCGTCTCGCGGCTTGAAAGGGTTTTGGCCACTTCAGTTCAAGGCGCCAAGGGTAGCGGACGACTCTTGCGGGCGCACTACTCGACCTCTCGACCAGACCGACGGCTTCGCAGCTCACGCACTGCATCAGTATGACGGCGGACGAGGCGATGGCGCTCAAGGCGGAGAAGAAGGCGGTCAAGCTGGCCAAGAAGCTCGCGAAGGAGCAGGCCGAAGCGGGCGACGTGCCGGCTAAGAAGGAGAAGAAGCACAAGAAGGAAAAGAAGGAGAAGAAGGAGAAGAAGGAGAAGAAGGAGAAGAAATCCAAGAAGCGCAGCCGCGACGAGAACGACAACGAGAGCGCGCAAGCCGAGGAGACGACGTCGGTCGACAGCGACTCGGACGCGTCGGTGCCCACGAAGAAGGCCAAGACGGAGCTCGCGCCGGAGCACGCGACGCACGTGGGCGGCGAGGAGAACCCGCCGCTTGAGAACTTCCGTATCTGCGAGGAGACGCGCGCGAACCTCAAGAAGCGCGGCATCCACACGCTCTTCCCCATCCAGTCGATGACGTTCGACAAGATTGTGGACGGCAAGGACCTGATGGGCCGCGCGCGCACGGGCATGGGCAAGACGCTCGCCTTCGCGCTGCCCGTGATCGAGCTGCTGCTCAAGAACAGCCAGGCGCAGACCCGCGGCCGTGCGCCGCGCGTTGTCTGCATGGCGCCCACTCGTGAGCTGGCCAAGCAGGTCGCGACCGAGTTCGAAACGACGGCGCCATCGCTCAGCACCGTGTGCATCTACGGTGGTGCGTCGTACCAGACGCAGAACGATGCGTTTCGCCGCGGTGTGGACATTCTGGTCGGCACCACTGGTCGTGTGATTGACCACATCGACCGTGGCAACCTCCGCCTGCACAACTGCGAGTTCCTGATCCTGGATGAGGCCGACACGATGCTCGAGATGGGCTTCCGTGAGGACGTGCAGAAGGTGTTCGCGGCCATGGAGGACGTACAGAAGAACAGCAAGAAGACCCGCCAGACGCTGCTCTTCTCGGCGACGATCCCTAGCTGGGTCAAGGAAGTGGCCGACAAGTACATGAAGAAGGACCGCGAGTACGTGAACCTCGTCAAGGACTCGGACGACCAGGCCTCGACGGACGTTCAGCACATCGCGATCCCGTGCCACTGGCAGGGCCGTCCGACGCTTCTGGCAAACCTCCTGGGCGTGTACGCCAAGAAGGACACGCGTACGATCATCTTCGCCGAGACGAAGAAGGACTGTAACGAGCTAGCCGTGCACCCGGAGATCAAGCAGGACTGCCAAGTCCTCCACGGTGACATTGCGCAGGACCAGCGTGAGACTACCATGAAGGCGTTCCGCGAGGGTCGCCTGCGTCTGCTGATCGCCACGGACGTGGCTGCGCGTGGTCTGGACATGAACGTCGATCTCGTCATCAACTCGGAGCCGCCCCGTAAGGCCTCGGGCAACGCCGACGTGGACACATACGTGCACCGCTCGGGCCGTACGGGCCGTGCCGGCAAGAAGGGCGTCTGTATCACGTTGTACACGGCCCGCCAGCGCGACATGCTCACTCTGATTGAGCGCCGCATCGGCAACAAGTTCATCATGAAGGGCCCTCCTGACGTAAGTTCCCCTCTCTGCGCGTCACCGTCTTGCGCTATCGATACCGATTCTAACGTTCGCGCTTTGGTTTTGTGTGATAACAGCAAGATGACCTGATTCTCGCGTCGGGAAACAAGGCGCTGAAGGAGATCGAGAACGTCGACCCGACCATGATTGATCTGTTTGAGGAGAAGGCGGACGAGCTGCTGAACCAGATGAGCGCCAAACAGGCGCTGGCGGCGGCTCTCGCGTGCATCACGGGCCACACCAAGCCTCCGCGCCGCACATCGCTCATGTCGGGCGTGCCAGACTACGTGACGGTGCAGTTCACGAGCATCAATCTGATCCGCGCCAAGGGCTACGTGTGGAACGCGCTGAACCGCGACTTCACCGAGGACATCGCCAACAACATCAAGCAGCTGACGCTGACGGAGGACTCGATGGGCGCGTGCTTCGACCTGCCGATCGCCGGCTTGGACACGCTCAACGAGCTGATCGAATCGGGCAACTGCCCGTACTCCATCCCTAAGACGCTGCCCAAGCTTCAGCAGCCGGCCTACATGAGCAAGCCGGGCTACGGCAGCGGTCGTGGCGGTGGTCGCGGCTTCGGCCGTGGCAGCGGAGGCCGCGGTGGCCGTGGCGGCAGCTTTGGTCGCGGCCGCGGCAGCAACCAGCGCCGGTATTGAGTCGGCGGCGCTTGAAAATGCATTTGTTTGATAGACGTGTTCATAACGGTTAAAGTTAAATTGACGATTGAGGGTCGGACCTTTGGTTGAAACATAACCGCCATGTCGGCTACATTGGCGTTCATATATATATATACTTCGCTTTAGTGACTGTCACTTTACACTCTGCATTAGATTTCGCGAGCGTTTGAATTCCCGAACCGACACACCTGGCCCAAGCGCGCGCGGTCTACAAAGCGTAAACCGAGAAAGGACGGACGGTAGGGAGGCGGGATCGCCTCGTGGCGACAGACGGAGCGCGCGCTGTCCCGCAGGACTCGCATGGTGCTGACGCTGGAGCTGCGCACGACGCAGGAGGGCGTCATCTGGCCGCGGCGGCCGCTTATTAGCGCCAGGGGGCTGCTCTCGAGCGTCAAGAACGTGCCATTCAGCTCGTACGACAAGCGCCCGACGTGCTTCCACGACGTGGCCTTCAACGCGGCGGGCGACATCTTCGCGGCCGTCGACGAGCGCGGGCGCGTGTTCGTGTTCTTCGTGACCGCCAACCGCTACGCGCTCGTGCAGCACCTGGGCGTGCCCACGATCGCCTGCTGCTTTAACCCCGTGCGCAAGACCGAGCTGCTCGTGACATGCGAGAACGACCTGGTGCGTTGGATATTGCGCGGCCTTGGACATTTAGCTGGCTCGAGTGGTGGCCCTCTGACCCCGATTCGTGATTCACGACAGGCGCACTGCATCGACGTGCAGTCACAGATCCTGATCAGCACGCTCCGCGGCCACCGCTTCCCCGCGCGCTGCGCGTCGTTCCAGCAATCGGGCAAGCTTGCGCTCACAGCGTCGCAGGACGCGGTCATCCTGTGGGACACCAAGGACTGGTCGCGCTACCGTGTTCTCAACGCCGGCCCGGGTGTCGAGCAGGTTTGCCGTCGTCCCGTCATCGTGCATGAATTGCACACGATGCTGATATCCTGTTGCGTATGCTTCGCACATGTGTGGTATGTGGACAGGCGACCTTTGTGTCAAGAGGAGACCTCGTTGCCGTGTGCTTCCAAGATGACACCATCATGATGTGGGAGCTCGAGACGCTCGCGCTTCGCTACCGCTTCTCGCTCCCGGAGCAGGAAGCCTCCCCCGGTCTGCAGACCATCTCGGTCTCTGAGGACTACAAAGTGCTTGTTGCCAGGTGAGACCCACACTGCATATTGCATTGGTTTCTCTGATTTGCACAGCTTGTGGTCTAATTGATTCAACTATTCGGATGAGTAGTGGGCGAGCACCGTTCGTCTACGTCTGGGAGCTCGAGTCGCAAACGATCATCCGGATCATCGAACTGCCCGCTCCAATGAAGGCGGTAGTAAGCGTAAGTGCAACACGATGGGACATGGCTGGATTTCGTGGTGATACTGATCGGGCCCGTGATATTATGCGTTGGCAGCATGCTTTTCTTCCGGGAAGCGACCGAACCATCAGCATTCTTGGCGACGACGGCGGCTTGTTCTTCCTCAACGTGTCAGCAAAGAGACCGAGAATCAAGGTGAAGATTTCCAACCCCGGGCGCAAGTTCGTCGCGTTCGACGTCGAGTGCCATGCTCGCTATGTGGCAGCCTGCACAAGGTACGATTGCTACTCCAAGTGCATGACTCATTTTGTGAACGTGTTGTCTAACCACACTTGACGTGAACTGCACGCGTATGGTGATCCTAGCGATGGATATATGATGCTGTACGATCTGGAAATCGCCCGTGAGACGGCCGCTCGAGCAAATAGCACCAAGAAAGGGAACGGAGCCTTGCTCGAGACTGAGTTCGAAGACGACGTGACGACACGGTCCGGATTGCTTCGCAGAGCGTCGGAGAGAGAGAGTGGTCCCAGTGTGACTGCCGACCGGCGCAATGACGAACCCGTGGGTACGAGCAACCCCGCTCGCCCCGTTCCATCCAAGCTCATCGACAGTTTGTTTGGTGCGACGACATCCAGGCGGAAACTCGCAGGCGACAATGTGCCGGCGGCGAGAACATCTCCATTTGTGGCGGCCAAAGGCGGTATGCGCGTGCCGAGTCCAAGAGGTGTCGACGATCAAATGCAGGCCGCTTCGTCATTGGATCGGCCGCCACTTGTCAAGGCTCGCGCAGCTCACTCCAAGGCTACGCGCAGTGCTCGTTCTATGCTGTCCAACCCGGTGGAGCTCGAGAAGCACCGGAAGCGCCTCATGGGCAGCTTGAAGTGCAATGGCTGCTACCCACGGAAATACCGCGTGCTGGTTTGGCGGTTCTTGCTGCGGTTGCCCAAGAACGAAGACGCGTTCCGCTCGCTCGTGAGAAAAGGCAAGCACGCTTCATTTGCGCGGCTTCGAGACGAATATCCTTTGAAGGACGACCGAATGTTCCGTCGACTGCACCGCGTGCTGTCAGCTCTCGCATTTTGGTGTCCTGCGTTCGGCGAGCTCAGCTACCTGCCGGCGATCGTCTATCCGTTCGTCAAGATATTTCGCGAGAACGACCTGGCGGCATTTGAAGCCAGCATGAGTGTCATGCTTCATTGGTGCAGTGACTATCTCTTCAACCTCCCGAACCCTCCCGCCAAGATCTTGAGCGCATTGCGTCAGGAAGTTGAACGCCGAGATCCGCAGCTGTACGACCACTTCGTCCGGCATCGCATCACGGCTGACATCTTCGGATGGAGCTTGCTTAAGACCATCTTCACCGAGGTGCTGAACGAGGACGAGTGGATGTGCCTGTGGGACCACCTCATTACGTACTCGGACACGCCGCAGCTGCTGGTGGTCGCCGTGCTCGCGTACCTATCGTACTTCCGCGTGGCGCTGTTGGCAGCCCCCGACCGCTTCTCGATCGAGCAGTTTTTCCACCAGCAAAACGCGCTCGACATCCAGAAATTCATCCAGTTGCTGCTGAACATTAGTCAGCGCATGGACCTGGCAAGGTTCGTGGCTGGGGACTCCATGAAGGCGTTCGAGGCGATGCGCGCGGAGGCAAATGGGACGGGAAACGAATTGGTGAACGAGGCCGACCCCAAGGCGGAGGCAGTGCTGTGGCCACTGCCAGTAGGGCAGTATCCCGCGTTCGGGCGCTATCCGAATCTCGTCGTGGACTTCCAAATCAGCGTAAGTGGGCTCGCGGTGACTGTGTTTTCTACGCTTGTTCGGACTGCTGATCTAATGCGGAAATGTCCGTGGTTGACGATGTGACACTCATTATATACTCAACAGGAGCGCAACCGAATCGCGTTAGAGGAAGCGGAGCTCGGTCACAAGCAGAAGCTGCTGGAACAGGTGCGACTCGAGTCGGAGCGCTTACAGCGTGAACACGCGAAATGGATGGAAGAGAAGCGGCTTGTCTTGGAGGCCGAGGAAACGCGCCGGAAGGACGGGATTGCAGCTGAAAAAGCGCGTATCCTGCAGTTGAAGACGCTTGATCACGAGACGCGCAAAGCTCGGCTGGAACTTCTGCGACGAATGGAAGAATCCGCTCGCGAGACACTGGAAGAAGCATCCAAGACTCTTCAAGCCGAGTATCAGCGTCTCGAGTCCACGCTTTCTGCACAGCAAGAGCGCATGGACTTTGAGATTGCATCCAGAAAGCAGGAAGAAGATCTCCAACGTGTCGAGTTTGAAACAGAGCAGCGCGTCATGGACGTCCACCGGCACCGCGTGATGGAGGAGAAGATGCAGCGTCTTCGTGCCGAGTTCGCTACCAGACTCAAGCAGCAAGAGATGGAGGATCTGCTCAAGTTCGCGACGTGGAAGCGTGAAGATGAGGAACGCAAGCGCAACGTCAAGATCGAGCTCCAGCAGCGTGAGCAGCAAGTGCTGTATGAGCAGGAGCGGCGACTTCGGCAGGATCTGGAGACGCAGTTGCTCGAGCAGGCAACCGCCAAGGAGAAAGAGATCTTGGAGCTTGAAGCACAGCGGCATGGACGACGGTTTGAGCAACGCCGCCGCCCAACCTCAGCTCGCCCAGGCCAGATGGGTCAGGACCAGGATTCTACACCCGCTGGCCGTGTCCAGTCGGAGACCAGAGTCTCTCCTCGTGACGATCTGGACGAAAGCGTGGAGGAGACTACACCTCTGGTGACGCCTCAGGCGACGCCACAGACGCCGACAGCCGTTGATCGTATGGGTGTATCGTCCGAGCGATACGACCAATGGAACAAACGCCAAACGCGGCATGATCCCGCCAGGAGTGCACCGTCGTACCGGGGTGCACAAACACCGATGCGCACAACTGCTACCTCGGCTGCCGCTTCAACTGGTGCGACTGGAACCTCGACTCGCGGAAACGATCATAGTCGGAGACTGGATTTCGACTCCCCGTTAAATGCGTCGTCTGCAAGTGATGAAAGCAGCGTCGCGAGTGCAGCGATGCAGCGCACCATGGAAGAAATGCGCCTGCTCGAGAAGGCGCTGGCTAACATCAGCAGCAGTATCAGCAGCCGTAATTCCAGCTTCGTCGCAGAGGAAAGTCATGATCCAGGTCTCGCTTCGGTGTCAGCGACTCCATCGTCTCAGCGGCGACCGGCTCCAACGAAAAGCGTGTTTCCGCCGCAGCGTCAGTCGCCCGAGCTACCACATGACGACAAAATATTGACGCCATCATCTCACAGGACAGAGGACAACGTGGCGGCTCCAACCAGGACGCATCTGCCCCTGCCGCCTTCCCCGCGCGATCGTCTCTCTTCGCAGGACCACGATGAGATGTCGGCCAACTTCTCCCATTTCGATATCTGCTCCGTCGAGCTGGAGGAAAAAGAGAGCGCACACAAGGAGGACGCTGCGATAGGCGACGATCGGCACTCCGACGCTTCCCAGAACGGCGAGGACGAGACGGCCGAGCCTCTTCAGCGACCGATCGCCGAGCTCGAGGCAAAGCTCGGGATCCGCTTCGATGACCTGAGCGACGACGAGGACGACGATGGGGAGGTCAGCGAAGATGAGAAAGACGCCGTCTCGTCTTCCTCGCTGTCCTCCTCGTCGGTCGACGAGGCAATTGAAGACGACCGCGCTCGTCTGCTTTCCCGCGCCAAGAAGCTTTTGGAAGAGGAGAGCTTCGACACGGATGACGAGCTCCCGTAGGACAAGGACAGCCTCGACTAGCCATATCGCTGCAATTCGTGACGCGCATGTGTCGGCCATTGCTGCTTGGTGGTAATTGGCATGAGGAAGGATGCGATGGATTGAACTTGTTGAAGTTGAGTTGATTTTAACCGTTAATTGGTTTCCTATAACCGCTATCAGCAATCGGCTTCAAAGTGTCGTGTGATCGCGATGCCATACAATTTGCAAGCTAAAACCGTGCTCAAGACGATATTTTCTAACCGAAAGCGATGTATAACGCATTTGTTTCCAACACTGGTGTCTGCGTCCATCTCCCTTCTCGTGCGCGCTGCCTTACTGAAAAGTGGCACCGAGCTCCCTGTCTCCCCCCTCCAAGGAGCAACCAAATGGAGTAGGGTTTCCTTTCAGCAGTCAACCCAAATTGCCAAATGAGGGAAATGCGCCGCGCATCCCTCTTATCCCTCGCTTTAACGACCTCGATGTTCAGTGCAAAATGATCGATCACGTAATCCCGTCGCGCAATCCTGCTTGCGATCCCGCACATGTCCGTAAACCGCGGGTCCTGGCGTGACTTCTGTCCGCAGTATCCGGCGCACGTAGATCGTGGGGTTGTGGTTTAGCAAGCAGAATGATGGTCCCACCCGCGGCGGGGCGCCCCGAAGCAAGCAAGCAGGAGCGGGTGGGGAAAATAAGAAACCGAACCGAACGCGGCGGCCGGCGCGCGCCCACGACACGAGCAGGCGAGGAGGAACCCGCGCGGCGCAGCGAAGGCAGCGGACCGAGGCAGTCTTATCTTGTCGTTCCTCTCCTTCATTTCCCCCTTTTTTGCGGTGGACCACGCGACGTTCCCCCCACCAGTTCAACGGCGGCGGTCTCTGGTAGAGCGGCCAAGCACACGCAGGGCGCGGTACGAGCGGTAGGCGGACGACGCCGGGCATGCCTTGCGGCCCCTGTGCTTGACTACACAGGGGGAAACAGGGCGCGAGCGATAGCGGTACGTCGTATTTCCCCCCTCCCCCCAAAAAAAAACAAAAGTGTTGCTGTCGGCTTTTCTCGCCACGGTACTCTTTTGAGCGGTGTATGTTGCCGAGCGGTTTTAAAATTATCGCGCCTTCTTATTCGCCTCTGCTGCTGTGTTTCCTCTTATTTTCGTGACCCGGAAAGGCCGCAGAGGAGACGACAGGCATATATCCAGGAGCAACGGACGGAGAAACCTCAGGGGGGGAAATGGCGTCCATGGCCGCGCAAGGCGACGTGCCGGACGCCTCGAGCGTGCTCGAGTCGGCGGTCGCCGTACACGTGAAGGAGGTGGGCGCAGCGGACGCGTCGGAGGCTCCGCGCGAGGACCAGGAGGAGGACCAGGAGGCCAGCGGAGCGATCTCGGAGGACGGGACGCCGGCACGGAAGGCGAGCGACGCCGTCAGCGCCAACAGCAGCAGCACGTTCCTCATGGTGGAGGTCGAGTCGGGGACGTCCGACTCGCTGTCGTCCTCGGCGGCGTCCCCGACGGACAAAGCGGACGGGAACCCGCTGCTCAAGCGCATCATAAACGGCTTTGGCGGCGAGGCGTCCTCGGCGCCGGAGGCCATGACGCCCATCGAGAACGCGCTGAACGCGTCCCCCAACAACTCGGCGTCCTCGACCACTTCGTACGACAGCGCGCCGTCCATCACCGCGATGGAGCGCACAGTCAGCGCGATGCCCGGTGTTATCACGCGCCGAGGAGACTTCACGACGGAGACAGAGTCGGAGACGAGCACTCCGCGTGACGAGCAGAGAACGCAAGGCGTCGAGAACGCCAAGCCCAAGACAGCGCCGACGCTGGAGCGCGCGCATACGTCCAGCGAACTGATTGGACTGCGCAACCGAGAGGCGCTGGGGACGGACAAGTCAGCGTACTCGAGTCCGTCCAACGCGACGCCTTCGTTTGAGATCGAGAGTGTGCTGCTCCCTCCGGACGGCATCAAGGAGTTGGAAATCGACAAGGCCATGCACACGGTTTTCGCAGTGGAGGTGCGTCTGCAAGGCGGGCTGCAGTGGATCATCCGCAAGCGCTACTCGGACTTCCGCGAGCTCCACGACCGGCTGAAGCGTACCAACGCGCCGGTGAAGCAGCTTTACTTCCCGAAGCGCCACGTGTTCCGGAATCGCCACCTGAGCGTCATCGAACAGCGGCGCAGTGAGCTGGAGAAGTACATCAACGAAGTTCTCGAGATTCGGCCCATGATCCGAGTCCCGTTGTTCAACTTCCTCGAAGTGTACGCACACCTGGAATCGTACGAGCGCAAGCTCCAGCGTCACAAGAAGGAGCTCGAGTCGGAGCGAATGAAGAACCTGCTGGAGCCCGGCCAATTAGAAGACTTCACGGCGGCTTTCAAGCGCCTCTCCACGTCCAAGTATCTTTACCATGGAAACCCCAAGACGGACGTTGCCGAGGGAAGCCACAGCAACAATGCGCATTCGCACGGTACATCACCGCCAAAGCAACCTGGTTCGCAACCTACTTCGCCCGTGAAGAATGAAGCTACTGGGGTATCGTCGGGTTCCACGAACAACTCGAGCAAGGCGGCAACAGACGACAGCAACCGCAACAGCATTGCTCACACAGAAGGTTCGCAGATCTGTATTAGCCGGGCTTCGTTCCGTCGCGACATCTTGGGCGTCTTCCCGGATATGCCGTCAAGCTTCGCGATGAGGTTTATGAAGGCGGTGTCCGACCGACAGGGCTCTGACATCAACATGGACGAATTCCTCCGTGCAGTCGCCATTCTCCGGCGCGGTACCATGGAGGACAAGCTGCAGTTTGTGTACAACATGTGCGATCTCGACCACGCCGGAAAAGTGCAGAGCACTGGACTCAGCAACTTCCTCGTGTCTCTGCATGGGCGGCACGTGCTTGATCGGCCCGAATATCGCTGCCTCTTGAACGACGGCTTTGACCAGGGACGACTCCGGATGACCGCCGACGAGTTTGTCAAAATCGTGAACGACTTGAACGCGTATGACATGCTCGTAGACTGGATGGACCCGTTCGTCGACATTCTCTGCGAGACGGCGGACCCTGAACTGCTAGAGTCCCAGGAAGAGTTCAACCCTGCAGTCCAGCAGAAGATCTTGGCGACGGAGACGCGATTCAACGTCAAGGAAGTGTCAATCCTTCAGGATGCGTTCAACAACTACCGCGTGTCTGGTGGTGGCGACTCCGTGGACCTGGACGCGCTAGCGAGTGATTTCCCGCTGGAAATGTCGGACGAGCGTTTCTTCCGTGTGTTCTCAAGCTTTGGTGCGCGCGCCAACGAATCCGATATTGACGTGTTCAGTTTCGTCAACGCGCTGGCAATCGCATGTCGCGGCACAGCTGAGGAGAAGGCAAAATTCGCGTTTACGCTCTTCTCCACGTGTGAGGGTAGTACGTTGATGAACCGCGAGGATTTGTACGGCATGCTGCGGTTGGACCTCGCGCAGAATTCGGACCTCGAGAGCCACGTTACTGCCTTCGTGGAGAAGTTGCAGCCTCCGTTGGTCACGACCAAGAGCTCCTCCTCGTCCTCTCTGCTCGACAACATCGGTGCGCGGACGCCGTCGGTCTCAGGGTCCGAGCTCGGGATATACGTCGACACGATCCTGAAGAGCCACGGCCGCAAACGCGCCATCTCTGGGTCGGGCACGGAGCTGCTGACGCTGACACTGGAGGAGTTCACGGCGTGGACCACCAAGGATCAGTACGAAATGTCGACGCTGCGCATCATGCGGGAGGTCGCTTTCATTGATCTAGGTTTGATCCCGGGGGACAAGGATGAGGAGTTGCTGATCGCCAAGGGGTGCTACCGCCCATATGACCTGTCAGCACTCGTCGAAGACGAGTATTGGTATCTGATTGAGCGGAAGTGGTTCGTGCATTGGTGTAGGTACATCAAGATCCGCGTCAACGAATCGCTGGCTCTCCCTGCCCCGGGTAGCTCCTCTACCAACTCCGCAGCTGGAGGTGGCAAGCCGCCGACCTCTGGCAGCAGCAGCAAGGATCCACCGATGAAGGACGCCGATGGCAACTACGTGCGGCCCAAGTGTATCAACAACTACCTTCTGCTCACGGGCGACCGTCGAGACCGTGTACTGAAAACTGCTGAAGAGATCAAGTTAGGACGCCACTATGTCGTGATCTGCGAGCAGCTATGGATGGCTCTGAAGCTTTGGTACGGCGGTGGACCCGAGATTCGGCGGCAGGTGGTGGCGACATCAAGCGGCGAGCCCAAGCTCGACATTTGGGGCGAGGAGCGCAAGAAGTTGAAGAGCGAAGAGGAGGACGACACCGAATCGTCGACTCCGTCGGACGAGGAGAAGAAGAAGAGCACGCAGGAGCTCGCGCTGCCACGGCGCATGCGCGCTGGAGGGTCGGTTGGCTTGTCCAACCTGGGCAACACATGCTACATGAACTCGGCGCTTCAGTGCCTGACCAACACGCAGCTGCTGGCCGAGTACTTCCTCTCGGGCATGTACCTGGACGACATCAACCGGACGAGCACGCTTGGGCTGCAGGGTAAGCTCGCTGAAGTGTACGGCAAGCTCGCGGAGGACATGTGGTGCGCCAAGCAAAAGTCCATCTCGCCTCGCAATTTCAAGAAGTCCATTGGGAAATTCAACGAGGCATTCAGGGGCAGCGACCAGCAGGACGCGCAGGAACTGTTGGCCTTCCTACTTAGCGGACTCAGCGAGGACCTCAACCGTATCCAGGACAAGCCGTACATCGAGCAACCCGACAGTGATGGCCGGTACGATGCCGACTTGGCCGACGAATGGTGGCGTAACCACCTGCGGCGCGAGGTGTCCATCATCGTTGCGCTCTTTACTGGCCAGTACAAGTCGCTGCTCACGTGTAGCGTCTGCGGGTTCAAGTCTGCGCGGTTCGAGCCGTTCACGTTCCTGCAGGTGCCTCTGCCCGAGCCGACGCACAACACGGTGACGGTCTTGCTCGTCCTCGCTAGCGGCGTGACGCCCATGAAGGTCTCTGTCCGCTTAGGCATCTCGGCGACCATCTTTGACCTCAAGCACGCGCTGATGACACTGTGCCACGAGGACTTCAACCTGCGCCAGGTGACGGAGGCCGATATCAAGATCTGTGAGTACAGCGGGTCCATGATCTTGAGCTTCAAGGCGGACAACCGACGCGTGGGCCAGATTCGCAGCATCGACCGGCTGATTGCCTTCCAACTGGATCCTCTGGACGCCGATACGATCCAAGCCACGCGCCACCGACGCCCGTCATATATCCCGAGCAGCTCCATCAGCGGCAACTCGCGCGTCGAGGAGATGGAGTTGGACCGTACATACAGGTTTCATGGGCTCAAGGAAGGGACGCTTGTGGAGGTGCGGACGCGGACGCAGTCGCACGAGTACACGCCCGCGACGGTGGTCGAGACGCTTCCGTCTCCATCGTCTTCTGGCCATCGCCCGCCTGAAATTGACGACACCATGCACGTAGTCGTCAGGCTTCGTCGCACGGACGAGGAGGTCAAGGTGCCTGTGTCGCGCATTCGGCCACGCCAGGCGCGCCTGCTGTACATCCCGCTGCTGATGCGAAAGCTGAGCTACTCGGCCGTGTACTTCAAGAACCCATTCCGACCCGTTCCGTTCGGCACTCCCAACCTCGTGCGCATCTGCCCTGAGCGAACGAGCGGTTTGCATCTGTACCGAATGGTGTGGGAGCGTGTGAAGCAGTACGTGCCCAAGTCATCGCGACCCGAGCCGTGGGATGGCGAGCTCCTTAAGAGCAACAAGCTCGTAGCCAACCACATTGACGGCGTCTTCTCTGGTATCAACTCCACTTTCGGCTTCGTACTGCGCCGAGTGGAGAGCAAGGGCGTGACGGACTCTCGCGCATCCTGGCTCACGCGGTCGTTTGGGTACACGGTCCCGTGCACACACGAGCCGCTGGATATCATGGACGAAGAGGCGATCTCGATCGACTGGGACCTGGCGCTGTTCCAGGACCGCGACACGCTCGACAAGCTGAAGCACGTCGAGTCGCATGCGAGCGTTGCACGGAATGAGGCCATCGATAAGGGCCCCGTACCGCTGCGCCACTGCCTGGACGCGTTCACCAACGAGGAGAAGATCAGCGAGGTGCGTTCCGTTCGCTTGCAAAGTTACTTGGTGTCATAACTGATGATCGGGAGGGATGTGACTACTACAGGGATACTGCTCGAGCTGCCGTCAGCACCAGGAGATGACCAAGAAGCTCGAGATCTGGCGCCTCCCTCCGGTGATGGTCGTCCACCTCAAGCGCTTCCAGTACACCCAGACGTACCGGCGCAAGCTCGGATCGCTGGTCGAGTTTCCGATCGAAGGGCTGGACCTGGCGTCGTGCGTGGCGCCGCACGTCGAATTCCCGGAGAAGTACCCGATGAAGAAGCCCAAGCCTGGCGCTAGTATTAAGGAAGTCAAGGACGAGGAGAAGCCCACGGCGAACGGGTCGACTGTCAAGAGCGAAGACGACAGCGGCAGCCCTGACGCGGCGGCCGGCAACGACACTGACAGCAACCACAACAAGAGCGCGTCAGCCAACGGCGAGGACGAGAACGACGCGCGTGCGAGCTCGCCGCTGTCGGACGAGAAGACGGTGAGTGCGTCGGTGGATGAGCGCAAGAGCTCGACTCAACGCGTGTCCATCTCGGCGGATGCGGAGGCGCCGCCTCGTTCGGTGGTGAACCGCGTGCGTCGCGGGTACACGAACACGAACCTGGAGCAGTCGCGGTGTCTCGAGACCAACTACGACCTGTACGGCGTGGTGAACCACCAGGGCGCGCTGGGCGGCGGCCACTACACGGCGTACGCCAAGAACTTCGTGGACGACCAGTGGTACTACTACGACGACGAGCGCGTGCGCGTGGTCGAGGAGCAGCAGGTCGTGAGCTCGTCGGCGTACCTGCTCTTCTACCTGCGGTCCGACATGAAGGGCGTGCTGGTCAAGGACCTGTACCCGCCCAACGACAAGAGTAAGAAGATCACGGAGGAGGACATTGACCGATTCGTGGAGGAGGGCGACGAGCGCCGCTGCCAGATCATGTGAGCGCCCGAGTCTAGCCAAGAGCGGAGACCGGGGGGGGGGGGGGGGGGG
>JAADXW010000453.1:0-21532 GCA_023337975.1 Phytopythium ostracodes
GCCGTCGCTAGTCTCTGAAGGCACAGTATTGGCAGTGTGCTCGCTTGGCGCGCTGATACAGCAGATGTACCAGACAGGACTGAGCGATCTGGTGACACTTGCAGGCGACTACATGTTCGAGAGCGGCGGCTTCACCCGCGAGCCCGTGCACTTCCGGTATCCGACGCGGCGAGCGATGCAAATGGGGCTGTTGGAGAGCACGAGGAACCAGACGGGCAACTCCAAGGCGGCCAAAGCCAGGTATGCCGTGCCTAGCGAGTCGACTGTTCACGGCAACGCCTCGACCCACGGCGAACCGACAAAACGAACAAGGCAGACACCGCGACGGCCGCGCGGAGATCAACAAGGAGCTCCGCGAGCTCTTCGAGCGCAAGCTGCGCGTGTTCGCCGAGAGTTTGTACGGCGCGCTGCTGCTCGTGGACACGCACGAGCCCGGCAAGTACTGCATGGCAAGGCGGAGGACGGGACGATGGAGTATACAGTGCGCGACGCGCTGTCCTATATGGGCATCCACGACATCAAGCACGTGCTCGGCAACAAGAAGCTCCTCACGATAGGCTTGGCGCAGCAGAAGGCTACTCTCCATAACCGGTCGCTTCCATCAACTCGCTGTGTTTACTCCTGTGCATGGAAGTTGCCGAACAGGCAGGCAGATGTCAACTCGGACGCGTAACGTGCGCGACATGTCGGTCGCCACTGTGCTACTCGAGTCCCACGTCGGGGTCGTCGCCAGCGACGCTTCCATTCGATTCAAACAGCAGACCTTGTCAGTTCAAGTCTGTACTGAACGCTTCGGGCTGGGCAGAGACTTGAATGGCGGCTTGCGTGCGCGACCCTCGGGCCTGGCCAGGTTGCGTGTCGCCTCGCTCGGTTCGCAAGCGGCGGCCGGCCACTCCTTGCGTCAGCCTCGCGTCCCACCGATGCTCCTCCCACCCTCGTTGCAACCCAAGCAGAAGACCTGGGTTCACTTGAACCGACTTGTGGGGCAGGCACTGAACGGACTGAGGGCACGCGCCCTTTCGTCGGGCAGAGCGCCCTCAACCAGTCGCTTCGGTCTCATGCTCGTCTGTCGACTGATGCCCGTCTGATCAAATGAAATGGATCAGCCAGACGAGTCGCTCTGACATATATACCACTGATCGCCGCTTTGACATTTAGAAGGCGCGTGTACCTAATGTAGGGCGAAGAGATCAGTTTCCCTCGATTAGGGTGAACGCCTCACGTCAGCGCCTTGGCGTGGCCCAACAGTGGTGTCTGCCGTGTACAGCTCTCGGCTGACGCAAGCGGTGCATCTAAACAGATTTGATGCGCATGGAGCGCTTTACATGCGCGTTGTAACGTCGTCAGTTGAGTTGGAATGATGGTGGCGGTGAATGCACCGCCGCCGCCGCTGCTGGCGCTGACGTTCGAGATGAGATGCATGCAGGATCAGAAGACTGGGGCGGAGGGAGGGAGGGAGGGCTCGAGTCGAGGGTAGCCAGTGGTTCGAACGTCTCGTCCAGCATTGTGGCGCGGCGTTGGATTGGCCTGGCCCTCGTCACATCTCCAGTTCACTCAGTTGGTCCGACGCTTCTTTAAGCTCTTCATAAACACTGCTCCACGCGACCCACGTTGCTCGAGTTTTATCGAATTGCGCGCATAAAACGCTAAAGAATCACATTATCATAGTGGCTGATGAGTGTTCCGAAATTCACACAACGTTTCGTGTTGTGCAAGCATTTTCATGGTCCGTTAGAGTTGCATATTTCCGAATTTCGATGATTTTCGGATATTCACAGAAACGTTATAATATAACACGAAATGCTCTTAACTCAGTACGCTTCGTGTTCAGGTACTCGAAGGGGGCTGATCGATCTCTGGAAAGCACCGATCTCAACGCCCTCAAGGCATAATAGGAAGCCCCGCGCTTTCGTCGATGGTACAGGCGCCATCTCCTATGAAGGGGCGTGTCGCTTCCAGTCAAGTGACCTGATGAAAAGAGCGGTCGCGCGCGCCCGCCGGAACCTTCGGCGCTGGCCACTCCGACAAGTTCCGCCCTTTCATGCGGTTTCATTTGCTGCACACTTGCACCTGGGAATAACGGCGCATCAATCGCACAGGCCACATGGTGTCCCGAAGCGGCGCATGCGATCCTTCTTTGCGTCCTGAAACCAGTCCACTCCTGGACCGAAAGCAGTCGAAAAGGTGCCTTTCAATCAAGTGCTGTGCCCATGGACGGCACGCAGGAGCCGGAAACGGCGCTCCTCGCGTGTCGAGAGCGCCATGATGATGTTGATGCGCTGACGCTCGTTGAAGTTGACTTAGTGCATCTACGCGACGTTTCGTGCGCATGAGTTGTCTGTGCGCTTCCAGACTGCGATCGACAGCGACCGAGCGACACCCCCGGATTGCTATTGTTATTCCCTTGTTTTCGAACTTTATACAATTGTATAAATTAAGTGGATCCGATACCTGTGGAATTGCTCTTAAAACCGCAGCATTTCGAGTGTATTTCTCTGTTCCATAAGGATAGAAACGTTGAGGTTTTAGTGTGCACAACATCATGAATTGGATTGGCTAAAATAAAAAAAAATGTTCGACGCGTCGTGTCCGCTAATTCTACCAAGCGGACCGGGTATTTCAGGAGAGCGGCCGACCCACACAGTTCCAGCAGCAACTGCTCCAAGACCAGTCATTCTGTTGGCCACTGACGGTGCAGTGCAGCCTGGCCCAGCCTCCCATTACCTTTTCCTCTCCTTTTTTTGACCATGCCTCGTCCGCCCAACGCCAATACTGTCTCCCCCGTCGTCCGGGTTGCCGTTGCCCTCTTTCCCCATGTGCGAGCACGGGGAGAGCGATTGCCCCGCGGCGCTGTCGTAGAGGCTGTCGCGGGGTTTGCGCTGATCCAGACGTCAGTGCGGAGGATTTGGCGCGCGCGCGGCGAACCCGGCCAGTTCGTCGTGCCGCCCAACGCGCCGTCCGGGCGCCCCCGCAAGCTGACTCTCGAGGAAGTCACAGAGCGCGTGAAGGCGATATTATTGTGTCAGCGCCAGACACTCCGCGCACTTGCGACTGCGACAGGCATCCCGACCACGACGCTGTTCCGCTTCCTGTCGTCCAAGACAATCCGGCGCTACATCTCGCGAGTGCAGCCCACATTCTCTGAAGAGCAGTGACGCAAGCGCCTCGCCTTCTTGCTAGCCCACGTGCAACGTCTAGTCGGTTTGTTAACTTGTATCAATACAAGTTGGATTATTTAACGATTTTGTACTGGTTTAACGTACTGCTTCTGAGCGAAGTTCACAACTCGCACTGCTTCGACTCGATGCTCAATGTGATGCATGTCGATGAGAAGAGGTTTAACCTTTACAAGGCATCCACGAAGTATTACCTCTGCGCACGTGAGCAACTGCCGCATCATGCGACTTCAAACAAGCGATACATCGGCAAGGTCATGTTCCTTGCTGCAGTCGCTCGTCCACGCTACAATCCTCACCACAAAGCCGTTTTTGACGGCAAAATCGGGATATGTCCCATCATCGAGCGCCAGCCAGCGAAGCGCAGCTCGTCCAAGCGCCCAGCCGGCATGATCATCGCAAAGAACATCAGCATGACACGCGCAGTGTACGTCCGCATGTTGAAGGAGTAAGTGTTCCCGGCGATTTGACGCGTCTGGCCAGGTAAGTGGTTGTCAGCTCTATTTTATTGACTTTATCTCACGACTGCGAGTTTGCGTATTGCACTGTAGGGCGAAAGAGCGTGACAATCGAGGTCCAGCAGGACAACGCCGGCCCTCACGTCTCGGAGAGCAACAGTGACGTGATGGCTGCCGGTAGGGAGGAAGGGAGGCGCATCGAAATGTCGTGCCAGCCCTTACGGTCTCCGGACATGAACGTCCTTGACCTAGGCTCTTCAACTCCCTGCAGTCGGTACAGTACCAGCGCGACACCCACACGCTTGATGGTCTCATCGACGCTGTTGGCGATGCGTTCGAGCGCATTCCTGCTGACACCATTAACAAATCGTTTCTAACTCTACAGAAGGTTATGAGTGGTGTGATTGAGTGCGGGGGCAACAACAACTACCAGTTGCCTCGCGTTCGCAAGTTCCATTTCGTCAACGTAAAGGCTCCGTTGATGCTGTCGATCCCAGCAGAAAGCATTCAGGCAGGGTTCAAGACGTTGAAAGGCACAAACTAATAAATTTCGCTTTTGGTTGCACTAAAATCATGCTTAAAATTCTGTTTCAATTTGATTGGGTAATTAGTTTTGTTAATAACGTTTTTTGACACGATTTCGCATATCATCTTTAAAAAATTTCGAGCACTTGATATCGTATTGTTTAGCAACCATCATCCAATTACTCGGAAATGGGCTTTATTCGTTAGATCGTCACGATTCCCCTGATAAGATTTTGGTTTAATATCGCTGATTCCTTCCGTCGCTGCAACAAAAAAACTCCCCCCTCTGAAAAATGATCGTACAAGTTTAAATTTCATGCGCTTTTTGGCGCGTTATTACCAGCCAAAAAATACTGCGAGATAGCCCAAGATCTGAGCTCTCCACACATACATTTCGCTTGACGAAAAACAAAAAAGTTGCGAATGCGAGCGCAAATGCTTCGAAGGGTTTTTATCCTTTTGGAACAGAGAAGTATCATAATTCAATTCTGTCATAATTTGGGGATTTTGGTCATTTAGCGCAAAACAATTCGAAAAGCGTCAGAATTGATAGTCGTGATTGTCTTACCAAGAGCAACAATCAGGTTGAGCGTTATTCTCGTGACCGAATGCACTAGCACTCATTGACGCTTGGTGCCTGACGCACGTAAGCCTTACTCAATGCAGCGGCGCAAGAGCAATGCTCATGTCGCTAGTAAATCGTTGGGCAGCTATACAGTGTACGTACAGGATCCGTCCTCTCAGACGATGAGATCCAGAGCGCCACCCAATCAAAACTCACGGCGCTATGCTGCTTGATCTGTAGCGCATGGCAGCGCCACCTTTGGCGTGTCGAGTGTCAAACGCCTCTGCCGCCGGTGTCGGCGACATGCCGCGCACGTCGGTGTGCAACGACGTTGCTGCCTTCATGTGGATTTAAAATGTTTGGCTGGAAGTACAGTATGCTTGGCAACAAATTTTACGCAAACTTATGCATTACAGTACCAAGTCCTTGGGCACACCAAAAAAATCAAAATCGGGCAGACGGAATGCATAGCAGGGTCAAGTGAGAAAAGCTAAACGCAAAATAAGAGCGATCCGGCTTTACAAAAGTGTGGTCGTGATTGTGGGTGCCGCATTCATGTTTAACATTTGTTTTTGGTTTACAGAATTAAGCAGATTTTGACTTGATTTTACTGTTAAGAGCGTGG
This sequence comes from Phytopythium ostracodes, assembly GCA_023337975.1. Lineage (NCBI taxonomy): Eukaryota > Oomycota > Peronosporomycetes > Pythiales > Pythiaceae > Phytopythium > Phytopythium ostracodes. The sequence continues at coordinate 5,350 of JAADXW010000453.1, forward strand.
CGTTGCCTTTTGCCCCGTCGCTAAACATGGAACGCAGTCACCAGATCCACATCCCCGAATTGCGACTGCCCCCACCTGGCAAATAAAGAAGATGCATGCGTCGCACGCTAACAAAGCAGGGCGGGGGAATCGGTTCGCCAGTCTCTCACTGTTTTTAACGGAGAAGCTGGAGGTCACGACGATGAACAACCTTAATTTAGTGGAAAAAAACGAAATAAAATTTGGCGTTTTTTGCCACATTTCCTTGACGATTGCAGGTGAGGAAGGCACTTGTTCAACGACACCTTGACATTCAAAATGTGTAAGCACGCCCCACGATTGCTTTGGAATTGATCTTGAAGAGCTGGTGTTCCTCAAACAGCACTGTTCTTGACAATTCCGTACCTAAAATGCGCGGAATGGTTCTACCCGAAGCTTGAATCCAATATGAAAAGTGTGACGCGTCGAGGGGCTTCAGCACCCAATTCTTGCGCAAAGCGACAACTGTATCGTGCGGACGTCCTGTACTGTATCAGACACTGGCAATGAGGAAACCTCCAGAGCAAATAATGGAACTGTAGGTACATACCGACCAAGAGTTGGCCACTGTAAGCGGCAGTCGACCGATCCCTTGGTCCCTGGAGCCCGCAACCAGTAAATTGGCGACGGAGAACTTGCTCCATTTTGCAAAATCGCTGATTGCCTCCGGCCGCAAACCGCACCCACCCTCACAGCCTACCGCGCTAAATAACGCGGCCCAACCAAGAGAATGCAACTTCCCGAACTCTGAAGTTTGGCGTTCGTCCGCGCGTGATTCACCTGCAATAATGAATATCCAACGCTACGATCCTTCTAAACTGGCACCACTTATTAAAGTGAACGTACTACCTGGACCTTCCATAACACATACATCATGTAGTCAGAATTCAACCAGCCATGCCAGCACATCACCTCTCTCAATTCAATAATGAATATACTAATACTTCAGTAAACAAAATATATCTACACAGTGACTGAAATAATACCTGTTATATTGCATACCCCGTGATATATAGCTAGAACGCTTCAAATCCGTTACCATCCGCTAGTAAGACTGCGTTTCGGTCGCCGCCGCCCATCTACGCGCCGCTTGCGTTTTGCCGTCGCCCTGTCACTGAGTCAGTTAGCACACGCCCGCGCTCTTCTCCGGCCGCATGCGCCAGCCAGCGCCCGCGCTTCCACCCCATCCGGTCGATGTGTACAGTACAGAGCACCGTAGTGTACCACAGCTTCGTCCACGCACCTACGAATGCTCGATTCTTGTTTTCGAGCCAACGCGAACAAGAAAACGAGCAGCTCCCCCCCCCGCCCCACGCCTCTGCATTGGTCCTGGTCATTTGCGAATTCGCCAGCAACCACAAACCCAACCGCTTCGGCTCCTTCTCCTTTATTCCAACTCTCCACCCGACCGACCACGATGCTGCCGCCGACGACGCCGCTGACCGCCGTGCACACGGAGGTGGTGGACACGCGCAAGGAGGCGGGCCACACGGACTACGCCATCCGCGTGCAGACGGACCCGTACAGCGAGGGCGAGATCGTGTTCCGGCGCTTCTCGGCCTTCCTGCAGCTGCAGCGGCTCGCGCAACGCCACTTCCAAGACAAGGCCTCGTGCTGCGGCGGCGAGAACAAGTGCCTCCTCGCGACATTTCTGCTGCCCGTGTTCGAGAACACCGAGTTCCCTGTCATGCAGGGCCGGCTGCTGGGCAAGAACTCCAAGTCGGTCGTGCGCGAGCGCGTGCTCTTCCTCAACGCCTTCCTGCTCGAGCTGCAGGAGGCGCTCTGCAAGTGCCCGCCGCTCGTCATGAACCGCTGTGAGAAGGAGAACTGCAAGCTCGTCAAGCTGCTCAAGAGCTTCTACGGCTGCGTCGACCTCACGCGCCCCAAGCACTCGCTCTCCGTCTAAGGCCATCATCATCATCAGCATCATCACCTCATCGACCACACACCCAAGCAAGCAGCCATCGGTGCGCGACTGCAACGGATCCAGTCCGCGCTGCCCTTTATCTAAGCGTTCATGTGTTCCTGCACATACTCGGGACGCGCATCATCATCATCAAAATCAAAGCAACACAAGCCAGCCGCCGCTCTTCCGATCGAAGGAGGAGCAAACATCAAGACGGCCGCGGCCCAGGCGCGTCCCGTTTCCCGACGAGAACGTACATTATTTAGCTTAGTTTATACCGCGACGCCCACCGCCGCGCAATTGCCGTCCTTCACAGACCGGAGCGAGTGTAAATACCAATGGACAGCACCCGTCGTTAGCCACTTCACTTGCATTGCCGGTCTGTTTTTCAGCGCTGTGGTGGTTGATACGATCTCATTTGACCCCAAAGCGACGCGTTGTATGTAAGTTGTTGATCGCCCGTTACCTCCGGCCAAAGAGACGCCGCCTCGGATTGAGACGTCGCTTCACGAGGCTGCCAAGGCGAAAGGTTGCTGGTATCAATAGGAATATAGCATAGACCGACTTGATACGACAGATCGACATGGAGCTGGTGAGCAAGGTGCGCGACGCGGAGCACTGGGCGCAGGTGCTGGATGTGAGCGACAAGAAGTTGCTGGGTGCGTATGGCGTATTCCCCATCTTGGTGGCTCGTTTCCAGGCGTTTGACGCGCTGCTCATTGGTTCCGGTGCCACATTTGACGCGTGTGGAGAATCGCCGAGTCGAGCGTATTGTCCCATGCACACCGCCACTGTCACCTTCTCATCTGCTGTGCTTCTCTTCTTCTTCACGGTCGTTGGGTCGATCGATTGACCCATCCACGGCGCGTACAGTCGTGGACGTTCACAAGGACTGGTGCGGCCCGTGCAAGGTGATGGAGCCGACATACAAGCGCCTGTCGAGCGAGATCGAGAGCGCCGATCGCAGGATCGCGTTCGCGTCGGTACGCCTGTCAGTTCTGAAGCTGTGTGTCCATGCGCAGCGGAGACGTGCGAGCGTCGCCAGCGCGTCATTTTGCCGGTTCGAACGTGCAACTCACCGATTTCTCTCTCTCTCTCTCTCTCTCTCTCTCTCTCTGTTTGTCCGCTGACTCGCTTGCACGTCAGATCAATGTGAACCTGAACGTGGATGGGATGGAAGACTCGGGCAGTTGCAAGCCGCGCTTCCTGCTCTTCAAGGTGAGCGCTGAACATAACACATCGTCGTCGAGCGCCGTCGTTGCGCCGAAATGAGACAAACGTGGTGGAAAGCCGACGCAGTCGCAAGTGCGGCGCCCGTTTTGCTGACTGGAATGCTCATGACGTTGGGTGGTTGGTCAGGAGCGGAAAGCGGTCGCGGAAGTGTCGGGAGCCAACGCGCCGCATCTCGAGCAACTTATCAAGCAACACTGCCCGCCGCCGCCGAACGACGACGAGGAGAACTGATGACTGGACGCGGCATTCCGCAGAGCACTCTGCTTGCTCTCGTTCAGAGAATATACGAGCGCTGTGATGCCACGAGGAATAAATTAATGCCAAGCTACTCTTTGATACTGTGAAGGCACATTGGCGTCCGTGGCGTGACAAGAGCCGTTCAGCGCCTGTAGAACGATTGCGGCAGTGCCGGCGCGTTGTCTGGTAGTGCAATACGTTCACTTTGTAAGAGGATGGCAACAAGCATGACGGATCAGCGTACTCTACCTCAAGCAGCGGCGCCCTGGCGGGCGGATGGCGGCGCGTATACAAAGCCAGCATCTTCGAATCGGCCGACCCGGCATCGCTTGCACGTTTCTCTGCCATCATCACATCTTGTCAGCCAAGGCGGTCGTTGTGTGTGCATGGAATTGGGATCGCAAGCCATACCTGTAAGAGAAGTTCTGGTTTCATCAGGTAGAGATCCGTGAGAGACATCACAAGTGCTGTTCCGGACAACGCCAAGCAAGAACACAAACTACATACATGGTTGCCTGAAGATGGACAAAAGCAAAGTGAGCCCGAGTCAGTACAAAGTGGCAACATGAACACACAGGATCCCCATTAGCGCAGTACGCACCGCATTTCTTGCACTTCCAGTCTCCCTGTGCCGGTAACGCAACCGTTAGAAACCGAAAAGGCAACCCAAGCAAGTATGCATGTCCTTACCGGCCACCAGTCCATGTGAGGCGCGACCTTCTTGCCCGAAAGCGTGGTCTTGAGCTGCACAGGAAACGATTAGAGCAACGTCCAAGCGTGAGCACTGCCAAAATATGCTTACCATCTGCATCAGCTCGCTGGTTGGATCGTCGCCGGAATTGTCTTGGGGAAAGAAGCTCGGCGACTCTGCAGACAATGAGAACACCTTGCGGTAATCAAGAACGGCACGGCTACTTGTCTCCTGGGCTTCTTCGCGACTCGCTGGCGGTTCTGTCTCGTCGCGGCTGCAGCAACAGGAACATCAGTCAGATGCTTGCCACATGTGCTACACAGTGCTTCAGCACACCAACCTGATCAGTTCAAAGACTGGTAGCGCGTGAAACTTCGGGAACGTCATGCTGCGGCCACGCGAAGGATACTTGAGCGACGCACGCATCGAGCCAGCGATCTGCGCCAGCTCCTCGGGCGTGACGGACCAAACGGAGTGCCCGCTCGAGGCATTGTTCCCTGCGCGGTGAACGTAGTTGTCCCACGGCGACGCGGGAACCTGGCCCTCTTGCTCATCGTATATCAACGCTGGGTCCGCGGCATCCGTTGTTGGGTCGGCATTCTCTTTGTCGCTCTCGCGCTGCGATCTGCTGGCGCGCCCGTCCGACGCGCCGTACGCCTTCTGGATACCGTGGCGCGGCGTGTACTGGTATTGATGATAATATCGCCGCGCCGCCGCGTCCCTGTCAACCACCGCCTTTCTCGTACAGGAGGCTGGACTAGCCGTGCGGTTCATCGCCGCCGAGTTGGTCAGCACCGTCCCGAACTTCCTCGTCATTGTTGTCGTCGCGACAGGCGCCCCCTGCTGCGCTTGCGACGGCAAAAGCGACGCTCGAACAGCAGCGAAAGCCGCCCCAGGCGCACTTGACGGCGCTGTCGACGGGAGTGGCGCGGCCCTGGGCAGCGGCGGCGGTAGCGGCGGGAAGATGCCGCAAGTCATGATGTCGGTCGCGCGCGCTGCTTCCTTGCTCGTCTTGTGTGGGAGGTGTATCGTCCTTTCTCGCCCGACGGAAGCGCCCGCCCGCCTCGCCGCTGGATGTGCGCTCGACTGCGCACTTTCTAAAGTGACGCCCTTCAACCGGCGATCGGCGCCATATACTGAAACCTTCTTAGTCGCGCAGGTGGCTCGCGTCTTAGTACAGCGGCGACCTTGGTTGCACCCCGCCTTTCTCGCCCACTTCAACATGACCATCACTCTGCGCTCACACATCTCAGTATATGAAGATGTTAAATACGAAACAATATATTTAACAGTAACTGCCACTACATAGATTTGCATCCGTTATGTGGTGGATAGAAATACAATGTACGCTTGGTTAGGTACGACGAGGCGACAATGACATGCGGACGTGCGCGCGCACCCGCCGAGCCGAGCCGGACGCAACACCACCAAAGCGGTTGCTCACCCATACTTTAATCAAGTGAAAATGCCTTCATCTCCTTCCTTCCGGCGGGCGGCCCTCCCATTCGTCGTCGGCGCTTCCTCGCTCTCCACTTCCTTCACCCACTAACCAATTCAACTGCCCCCTCCGAGCCAAGCGACGAGCACGTCCAGTACTCGACGATGGAGCTGCGCGCGGTCGCGGGGCTGCGGGTGCTGCGCCGCCACGCCGCTCACCCGGCGCCGCTGGCGGCCTCCCAGCTCTCCATGGACGCATTGGCGCGGTGCTTCAGCTCCCTGACGCCCGCGGACGCCACCTTCGCGGCTTCAACACTGACGTCCGCATCTCCTTCGCCGCTGGTCAACTGCGCGCTGTTAAACCACCAGCCGGAAGCGACTGCTTCGTCCCCGTCCCCGCTGTTGGAGTCGGCGGTGTCCTCCTTGTCGTCGATTCTGACGGCCAACACGCCCGAGCAGGCGCTCAAGTTCGCGCTGACGGACACCAAGACGCCGCTGAGCGACTCGCTCGCGGCGTTCCACGATTTGGCCGCGCGCGGGGTCAAGCTGCGCGAGAAGCACTACCTGTCGCTGCTGTACAAGGCGTCGCGCGAGGGCCAGCCGGGGCAGGTCGTGGCGCTGTTTGACGTCTTCTGCGAGAACGAGGCAGCCGCACGCGTCATGGCGCCGCCCAGAGCCACGCGCACGTGGCACTACCTGTCGTTTGAGCGCCTGCAGATGCTGCGCTTCACGCTCTGGGCACTCGTGGACGAGAGGCGCGACCGCCGCGTGCGCTCCTTTTACCGCAAGTTCGTGCACGGGCAGCCGAACCGCCTAAGCGTGTTCGAGTCGGACGCGCTCAACTTTCTGCTGCGCATGGAGTGCACGGCCAAGTACGCGGACGAGGAGGAGGTCGGCGTGCGCGCACGGGTGGACAAGATCCTCGAGGCCATGGAGCAGTGGCGCTTCAACGCCAGCTACTCGGCCTCGCACGCGCTCTTCCGCATCATGCTGCACAACCCCGAGGTGTTCTCCACGTTCGCTCATGATGATGTTGAGGAGGATGGGAAGGAGATCGTGCACGCATCATCAGACAAGGCGGCGTCGCCGCTGGACACCATGTTCCTGCGCTACCTGGACCGGTTCCCCATGGCATTGAAGCGGGATTCCAAGCGCACGTCGATCGCAGTGAGCGCTGCAGCGGCAGCTGGGAGGCACCAGGTGGTGCGTGCGCTTCTTCTGGACGCCGACAAGCACGGCATCAGCGTGGACGCCGTGTCGTTCGCGCACGCGGTCGAGTGCGCCGAGTCGGAGGACGAGCGCATGCAGATCGTCGACCTGTACACGCACGCGAACGACCAGAAGCGCGTGTATACGACGCGGGACCAGGACTCGAGCATCAGCAACTACCTCCTGCTGAGCGCCATCTACGACGGCAACTTCCGGCACATGATGGAGCTGCTGCACGAGATGCAGCTGTACAACAACAAGGCGAGCAACAAGACGGTTGAAGAGCTCTTCCAGAGCATCGCGCAGTTCCGTGCGCGAGCTCGCGCGCGTGGAGATGCCGAGCATCACAAGCTGCTCGCCGAGTGCCCGACGATTGTCGACCTGTTCCAGAAGTTCGCCAACGTCATCCCGCGCACTGTTCACACTGTATCCCAGGGCATCCTGCAAAGTCTGCGCGCCGGAGACATCGGCGCCGCGCTCGGCCTGCTCAGATCGACCATTTGGTCCACGGACATTGTGCTGCGCCCAGAGATCTACGCGCAGATCCTGTACCCGCTTGTGGCTGGCGTCATGGGCGACGACAACGAATTCGACCGCGTCGAGGTCGAGCGGTTCTTTGACACCCAGCACCCGCGCCAGCGCGCGCTTCTGAACGCGCTGCTGTTGAATCTGTGCGCGTCGAATGACGACCTGACTACTCTGCTCGCGTGCCTTGACCGATGGCAGGACCAAGTGATCCAGGAGGAAGGCAAACATACCAGGCGCCGCAGCAATATGCTGAGCGAGTTCACGCACCACGTGGACACCTCCAACTCGCGGCTGAGTCGCCGCGCGCTCCAGCGCGTGCTGGATGTGACGTCCAAGCAACTCAAGCGGCTGCGCGAGCAGGGCGAACGCCCGGAGAACGGCATCTTCGCCGAGGGCATGCGGCTTTCCTACTACGCGTTCCTCAAGCGCTACGAGCGGCTGGTGACGTGGGACGCGTGGACCATCGGCCACGCGATCGTGCGGTGCGCTACGGGCGGCCTCGACGGCGACATTCTACTGCTGCTGGAGGAGTCGTACCGGCGCGAGGTGGATCTCGAGGCGACGCCCTACAAAGTGGCGCTAGAGGTGCTGGACGCGGCCGGCGAACACGCCGCCGTGGTCGAGTGCGCGCGCAAGATGAAGGCGAGCGGGTACTGGGAGAAGACGGTCGCCAAGAATCCGCACATCCGCGAGCTCGTGATCGCCGCCGCGCGCAAGCAGTACCACGACTCGCTCGAGACGGACAACGAGCGCGAGGATTAGACGATGGTAGGGACCTCACATGAGATCAGTCGGTCGGTTGGATATAGGAAGGAAGGGCTAGTTAGACAAGTAGGCTGAGAGAAAGGGGGAGAATTGCACTTTGCTTAGAGAGATTCGACTGACAAAATTGATCTTCGACCGACAAGATCAGACACTTCAAGTAGTTCGCAAGAACTTGTTCCACAAAGATCTACAAATAAGATCTGCTCGTTACTCACCCTGCTTGTCACGTCTTATTTGCATGCTGAGCTTTCCCCGACACGCAGGTCTTATTTCGCTTTCCTCGCTTGGCAACACCATCGACACCTCTTTTTGATCTTCTTTACCATCTCTTATCACGCCCTCCCTCATTCATTTAGTTGCTCAGGACGGGGACGGCGGCTTCACGCGCGGCGTTGGTGGCCCACGCAATGACGGCGGCTAAGCCGGTGCGCTCATTCGGCTCGTAGCGGCACATGCGGCGCACGAGCGCCCAGTGCTCCGAGCTCACGTTCTGCGGCCGCGGCTGCAGGTGGCCCTTCTTGACGGCCGAGATGACGGCCACCTCCGACACGTCGGGGCCCCACGGCTCCTCGCACGTCAGCGCCTCCACGATGCACATGCCGAGGGCATAAATGTCCGACTCGGGCGTTGCCGACTCGCCGTCGAGGACCTCGGGCGCCGTCCACCGCGACATGCCCGACCGCTTCGCTCCGGCTGCAGCATTTTCGGTCTCGGACTCCGACTCGGCGCTTCCCGCATGCATTCCGAACTCCGTGAGCTTGATCTTGTTGTCCGTGCCGAGCATGATGACGCTGTTCTGAAGATTGCCGTGCACAATGCCGAGCTCGTGGAGGTACTGAAGACCCATGGCGGCGTCGCGGATGTACGACCACACGTACGCAGGGTGCGTCGCTCCGCCAGCAACGAGGTCCTTCAGTGACGACGTGCGCGTCATTTCACACAGCAGAAGCTGCTCGGAGCCCACGTGGCACGCGCCATACGTGCGGATCACGTTCGGGTGGTCGATGCGCACGTACTGCTCGACCATGGACGAAAACCGCGCCGTGTTGCTGGCGCTCGCCTTGCCAACCGTCTTGTACACGATCGTCGGTGTGTCGAACCAGTCGCCAAGGTACACCTGGTTGGGGATCTTCTCGTACAACGAAGAGTACAGCACCTCGTACGCAGGGACGAACCAGCGCGGGAGGAACGACTCGTACGTGTACAACGCGTCCTTGCTGTTCTTCTTGGTCTTCTTGCCGTTCTTGCTAGCGTGGTGAATGATATGCTGCGCGAGTTCAATGCTCGCGAGCGTCATCGGCCGCACTGCCTCGTCCGGGTAGCTGCTGCGGTGCTTGGACAGCTCAAACAGCAGCGAAGCAACAACGAACCGCGCCGAGCCTTCGTCGTAGCTCGTCTGGTCGCCAATCACCGATGTGACAATGGCCGGCGAGTCGCTCAACACCTTGACAGCACATGCGCTCAGACTCGTGTGGATCTGCTCCCATTGGTCGCGCCAGTTGTGCACGTCGCTTGGCTTCTCGAGCTCCAGCAACGTGAGCAGCCGGTCCATGCGATGGTGAAGCGCAATGTAGTCCTCGCTCGCCTTGCGCGTCGTGAGGGACCACAACACGTTGGTGTACACTCCCTGACGCTCCTGAAAACGCTCGAGCATGCCGCAGAAGCACTCGAGCAGCGGGCCAAAGCTGCGCAAGAAGATGGCGTCAAACACGCCATTCGCCTGCGCCGTCACGTGCGCGTACAAGTCGGCAAAGCGCAAATACACCTGATGGTTCAGCAGCGTGATGTCGCCGAAGTCCACCGTCACGCGCTCGGTCAACGCACGCACGTTCTCCATCACGTTCACCAGCGGCGCGCCGACTGTGCCGATCGCAAACGTGTTGACATCCAGCAGAAGCTGTGGCAGCGGAGCGCCACCCTCCCCATGACTGTCGTTGCTGCTTGTACTCCCGAGCGCGAGCTTGTGTTCTTGCACGGAGAGCTCCTCGAGCAATTGTACGACCTCCGACAGCGTCACTGGTCGCGACGAGTCGCTGTTGGAAGTCGTTTCCAGGCCGCTAAGGCGCTTGACCAGCTGTCCCGCGAGTCCGTCGACATTGAGCTCGGTCGGGAACTCGTTTGGGTACCCACTTTGCCGCCACGCTTCGCCGCGCAGCACGCCCTCTACACACCGTCCGAAGCCGGCGAGATCGTTCAAGACGCTCGGCGGCAGCATGATCGCGGCCCCAGCATCCCCATTCATGTAGTGCTCCCCTCCAAACACAAACTGGCGCGCATACTCGCGCGCGGCGCTGTCGCGATCGCTGCAATTCGCGGCGTCGTGCGGCACCCAGCCGACTCCGGTCAGCAGTCCCTTGTTGTCACCACTGCTAATTATGATGCTGTCCATGGACAGCGTCCCAGCATGGACAAGCCCACGCTCGTGCAGGTATTGCAGTCCGAGCGCGACCTGGTACAGGATGCGCCACTTGGGGGCGCCCTCGAGGAAGAGCTTGTCGACGCCCATGACCTCCTCGTGAATGTAGAACATGTCGGGGCCAACGTGACAAGCGCCGAGCATGGAGAGCACATGCGCGTGGCGCAGCTCAGCCCAGCGTGACGCCTGCCAGATGAAAAACTCCTCGCTCCACTCACGCGGCACGACGATCGTGGCCACGCGGCGGCCGCCCCAGGTCTCGTATGACTCGCTGAGCTGTTCGGCGCTCGCGGCTTCCTCCTCAGCCCGCTGCTGTTGATGGACGAGGATCTCACACGGAGGCGTGAACCAGTGCGGCAACGCAAGCAGCACCATGCCTGCTTCCAACGCAATGTGTTCATACACGTCAGCGACGAGTCGGAGCTCGCTCTGCGTCAGTCGCGCGGCGTGTGTGGTCACGTCGTACTTGATGAGCGTCATGATCTCGAGCTGCTGCCGTTCGTCGCCGACTTCGTGGCACATCCGCTGCGGGTCTGCCAGCAGCTCACGAAAAAAGTCCACGCGGCGCTCGCGCTCTTTCCGTAGGGCACGCGGCCACTCCATCCAGAACCCGCTCTGCGGCAGTCCGTAGGTGGCGAACAGCGCGTCCAGCATGGCCTCGAAGCGCTCCGAGAGCGCCACAAAGTAGCCCGTGTGCGCGAGCTGCAGCAGCAGCCGCGACTCCTTGTTGTAGCGCGCGAGCTCGGCGCGCAGCGCGAGCATGGCCTCGAGCGCCGCGCCGAAGCTGGGCGGGGCCGACTCAACCTGCTCCACGAGCGCCTGCAGGTTCCTCCATCGCGCGGCTACGTGTCCCTCGGGGAAGTAGTGCTCCTGGTCCTGGTCCTCGTCGTCGCGCTCGTCCATGGGCACGCCCTTGTACTCGCCCAGCTCGAGCCAAACCTGGTCCACCGCGGCGTCGCCATACTTGTCCTGGATGGCCGCCAGCGCCGGCACCTCCGACCCGGGCGCGCGCAGCTTGACCTTCCAGAACGGTGCGTCCTCGCCCTCGAACGCCGACGACGAGCGCCGCCGTCGCCGCGGACCGCTGCTCTCGAGCTCCGGACGCGCCGGTGGCGACGCCAGCAGCACCACCGGCGCCACCCGCGACGCGTGCGCGTCCACCGCGCTCGTCGACGCCGCGCACCCCATTAATGAATTACCTGCGCTTCACTATTGAAATGATGGCTGTAGTGGTGTTGTCGCGCGGCCGGTCCTTTCTTCTTATTCAACCGGGGAAGGCGCAGATTCGCGTCTGCCTGGTCTAAAGCGGCGCGTGACTTACACAACAAGCAAAGGAGGATACGGTAGTACTGTGAACACACAAATTCTAAAGGTACAGTAACAAAATAAAAAAGGGAGAACTTTTGATGGGCGCGCGTTTGCACAACGGGAATTGTACTCTACAATTCCCTACAGTACAGTAGAGAGAGGAAAAGGAAGAAGGGGGAGAAGAACGAGCAGCGAAGAACAAGGAGGAGGGAAGGAGGAGCACAGGCGCGCGGGCGGAACAAGCAGGAGGAGCGAGGGCCTTTTTTGCCGCGCGGGGGAACGGCGCGTGAGGACGGCTCGTCGTTGGTTGCGAAGCAAAAATTGGGGAGAAAAAAGGGAGGGAGGGTGGCTGTTCTTCTCTGAGTAGGGGTGGGTGTGAAATGAGATGGAGGAGGGGATGTTGGAGCTCTTATGAATGTTAAGAGTAGATGACATCGATCTGATCACCAGTCTGAGTCTGATCGGAGCATGGGATGTGCGTCTAAAATGTGGGTGTCATGGTGCGACCGGTACTAAATAGTTGATGAAGGCACGGTAATTTAACACCAAAATCATCTAGAATATAACATACCGATCATTTTACACTAATGTCATGATTTCTATGAGGTATGTGCGTTCTAATTTCATCCTCTGGATCTTAACTTGATTTCTAAATTGTCGATTATACGTGTCTAAAACATTTGAATGGCTCATGCTGCGACTTTTGACCCTGGCTGGGAACTGCTCAAACGGAGAAATTGGCCAAATAAGTAGGCGCAAACGCGATCTTCTTGCTGAAGAGTACTCATCCTTCTAGTTGAAGATCCGACAGGATACTCGGCAGTTGAAGCCTCAAGGGTCATTCTGTCCGCCTGCAACGTTCAAAGAGAAGACCAAGAGCGATCACTTCAAGCTGCAGGAACGTACAAGACCATTTAGAGTCGCCAAGTTCATTTACGTAGCGGTTCGTGTAACACTGGTCCTCTATATCAAGTCATTTCTGCATGCACCAACCGGACTAGTACACGCGCAGCTTCTTCTTCTTGCCGAGCACGAACTTGATGTCGTGCAGGCCCATGTAGGACAGCGCGTCGCGCAGGCTGTACTCCATGTACCCGGTCTCGCTCTTGCCGTACTTACCCGTCTCGTGGTCGTCCACGAACAGCAGCCGGCCGTACGTGCCCTCGGAGAAGAGCCGCAGCCGCCGGTCGAACAGGCTCTTGAACTTGGAGATCGGCGCCATCTCGTCCTGGTGATTCTTGCTCTCCTTGTCCTTTTCCTGACCTTCGCGACCATCGTCCGTCATGTTTATCGATGGTTGTTGAGACGACGCGCCGGCCGCGGACGAAGTCGGTGGCGCTGTATAGCGAACTTTGGTCGCTACTTCAGTCGACCGGCCCGTTGCGACTGGCTTGGTCTCGAGGAGCCCCATGGCGACGGCCTTCTTGGTCGGGAAACGCACCACCAGCGGCTCGCTCGAGAACCCGCCGCTCTCGAAGATGTAGTCACCGGCGAACGACACGAGGCCGCTCGGTCCAGACTGGTACATTTGCTGTAGCAGCGACCCGAGTGAGCATAAAGCTACGGCCGTGTCGTCGTTCACCACGAGCTTTCGGTTGTACGGGTCGATCCCCAGCGCGTCGAGCGCCACGAACAGATCCCAGCCGACAAACACGTATCGCTGTTGCAGCAGTCGTATAATGCGGTTGTTGGCCACGAAGCGGTACTTTGTGAAGAGCATGACCGTGCCAATGGCCCAGCCTCCCGCTGTTAGCAGCAGCACGATGACAAAGTAGTCGCACACGAGCTCGCTCTGCCAGAAGCCGGCGTACGACAGCTGCCCGCCGTACATGCCGACCTTGTACGGGTTGCCCTTGACCATGAGCGTGACCGAGCCGGTGGTCTCGAGAAAGAGGTAGAGCAGGAAGAAGAGCAACACGCTGTAGATCTTGTAGCTCAGAAACAGCGACATGGCGTCCACGTACCACTCGAGTCGCTCTCGAATGCTCGGACGCAGCACGCGCAGTGTCTTGATACCCCGGAGCAGCACCTTGAGCGCGATGCGTATCAGCGTATGCACCAGACACGTGAACCATGTGATCCGAGACAGCGCGCTGCACGTGAAGATGAAGTTGTCGAACGTGGCCTTCTTGGACAGGTACCACGTGCCCTTGCCGAAGATCACGTACGTCGTACGGACACTCACGACCGCGTCCATGATGCTCAGGAGGATGTACAGCCAGTGGTTGATCCAAAGGTTGGACGCCATGAGCACCGTGCCCTTGAATCGGATCACCGTGTTCTCGTCCTCGACGAACATGGTGGCGGCCGGCATAAAGGGAAAAAAGCGCTTTAAATGCCGCAGGTCGTTCAGGAATCGCAGCTTCTTAGGGATGTACAGCACGATCGCCGAGTGGATGATGGTTGCTGCGATTCCCTGCGTGATCAGCACGAGCGACACAAACCCGTACAGGTACGACACGAGCGTCGCGAACCAGCTCGAGTTGTCGACGGCGATGAGCATCGTCGAAGCCTGGTCGACCGGTTGAACCTCAAACAGTCCATATTCCCAGTCGCTACTTCGCACAATAGACTGAGCGTGACACTTGCTGCTTTGGATCTCGATGTGGAAGCTGCCGCCAGCCCAGTAGGAGTGGTGCAGCATGTAGTCGGTGATGAACTCAAACGTCGTCTCTGGGCGACCGCGACAGCGTAGATACGGCGCCCCCAAGGCGCCAAACTCGGCGGTTGTCCCCATCTGAACGAGCCGATTCTTCTGCAGCGTCTCAAAGTTATCGAGCACGTACTGGAAACACTCGGGCGCGTTCGCGTTCAGCGTCGCATTCTGGCAGTCGCTGATCCATTGCGGTTTGAAGTTGATGACGTCGCAGTGCGGCGCCGAGATGCTGTAGAAGTAGCGCGAGATGCGCCGCGTGCCCGAGCCCCAGAAGTCGTCAAAATTGGTGCGCATGACCGACACGTTGACCGAGTTGACGCGCAGGCATACGTTGCGGTCCTCGCCCACGGTGCGCGGCGAGCGCTCCGGCCCCGCGATGAACTTGTAGTTCTTGCCGACATCCGTCAAGTTAATCTGATGCTCAATTCGCAGCAGGTCGTCACGCACGATGCCGTAGTTGATATCCCCGCTTGTCAGTCGCGACCGCGCGTAGTCGTACTTGCCGCTCACGAACAGAATGACAGGGTTCTCCCGCAAACCAGTGAAGAGCGTGAGGAACGTCGCGATCATGTTGACTATGAGCACGAGCACACGCCGAGCGCTCACAGCATTGCGACGGCGGTCGCCAGGCACATGGTCATTCTGGTACACCAGGCGGCGGTCCCGCGACAAGCAGTCGCACACTTTCATCGGCGCTTGGTCACTGCACGGCGAGATGAGGGCGTGGCGATGTCCGTGGGGCCTAGTGCTAGATGCCTGTAGCTCTGAAGCGTGTGGGTTCTTCGGTTGGATAGCGTGCAATGAAAGCGAGCTCTGCTTGACTTGTTGCTCCAACGCAGTTTCATCAATGCATGATACCGATATGGCACCGCACGGCCTTCACCCCAACGCATCCTCAAAGGCCCCTCTGCGTCTTATGGCGCCTCAATGCGCTTAAAAATAGCCGTTTCAAGGTGCTAGAGGTGAAGGATCAAGTTAGATCGTACGGAACGTGAATTCAAGCGTCGGGCATCGAGACCAACAGACACGTTTCCGCATCGAGTGGCGCTATTTTGGCCCGCAGGTCAGGACGCAAGGAACACGCGCGTGCCCTTATCAAGTTCTGTGAGACTAACTCGCGACGCTATATTTGATTCTCGGCTGTGCTGTGCAGCTCACGTACACGATTCTGGGCTGCCGTCCTTGGTGCAGTCGGTGAAGCCACCGGCTTCCTGCGCATGCTGGCCGTGATGGAGCGTTGCAAACGTTGAATCCCCATCAAGAGCCGATGAGTGTGGACAAGGACGCCATTGCCGCGCTGCGACTTCTTCGTTCTCATTGACAACAGCACACGACGTTATATTTGTTTTCCGTTGCCCAACCTACACATAAAAAAAAAGCGAGCAAGGCAAGAGGCAAACCGCCCGCTTGACAGCAATACCGATCCACTCCAAGCCCGAAGCTTCCCGACTGGTAGTCGCCGGGCCAGACATTAGCCGTGGATGGCAGTGTAGTTGTAGTACACCTCCATCTCGTGCTCCGGCTCGCAGAAGGGAAAGTTAAGGCCCGAGTCATCCGGAGCGAACAGCTCCTCGCCGGACGTGTACGTCACGTAGCAACCGAGCACGAAGCAGACGACGAGGAAGATGATGCCCGGGACCTTCTCGTACATGGGGATCTTGTCCCACGCCTTGACGAAGTAGTAGATGATGGGGAGCAGGATACTGTTGACCGTGATGCACGAGGCTCCAACGAAGTCACTCAGCGCCGAGAAGTCGTCCTTGAGCACGATCGAGAGGA
>JAADXW010000454.1:0-21508 GCA_023337975.1 Phytopythium ostracodes
GCCACATCCTTAGTCTTCTCCACCTTGGCCGGCGTCACCTCTTCTTGCTTCTTCTCCGCAGACGTCTTGGACTCGACGCGCTTTCTTTCCACCGTGGTCGACTTGACCTCAACCAACTCCACCGTCTCCTGCGTAGGCTCGTGCGCCTCCTCCCTTGAGGACTTCGCCGGAGACGTGGCGACACCGCTGGGCTACTTGGACTCGCGCGAAGTCGCTGGTGTCTCGGGCGCGCTCGTCTGCGCCTCCTTGTCAAGAGCAGGCCACGCCACGCTGCTCATCGGCAGCTCGAGCTTCTTGCGCGCCTGATGCAGCCGCTCCTCTCGTGACTGGAACGGACGCGGCTGACGCTGCTGCTGCTGCTGTTGATGCTGCGGTGACTGCGGCAGTATCGCGGGCGACGCCTCGCCCACGTCGCTCGGTCTGGCAGCCACCGACGCGTAGTCCGCCCGCGCGCTCATGACTCACGTGGCTCAGTCTTCTCTTCCTTCTCTCAACATGAGGTTGAATGCCAGACTACTACTGTATATCAGCGCGTGGACGAGGAGAGAATGGCGGCACAGTAGGACAGCGGCAGCGATCCCCATGGTGGAGAACAGGGAGGGAAGGACTAGGGAGGGCCGCAACTGATTGATATGTACTCAAGGTGTCGAAGCTGCTTCCATCGTCTTGGACATTTGGCTCATCTTTTACGCTTGAACCTAGGGAATAAAACCTAGCGCATCGGTTTGAAGAACCAGGAACAACCCAGTCAAACGCCAGGAACAACCCAGTCAAACGTTGTGGTTTATTTCCTGGAATAAAACCAGTACCCACCATTCTGCACTAGGTTTAATTGCTTAGAGGTGCTGAATTTTAGAACGCGCAACCCAAGTCAAGAAGAAAGCGAGGAAGCGGTGTCGGATGAGCGCGCGGCTGGACTTTGAGGCGCGGCTGCGCGCGCTTAGGGCGCCCAAGAGCCCCTCCAACGTGTCAGACGCGCCGGCGGCCATCGGCCTGAGCGCCGCGAGCGCCAGCGTCATTGACTACGGTAGCAGCAGCAGTTTGAGCACCAGAAGCGCCACGAGCAACACCCATGAGGACGTTTCTGCTGCTCCTGACGCGCTGGCGTGGCCTTCGGTGCCGTCGGCGCCCACAGCGACGGCGTCGACGCGCCGCGCGAGTTTCACGACCCGCCGTAACTCGTCGTCGGGCTCGATGGTGGCGGTGGACGAGCACGGGTGGCCCGCCGCGCCCAACATGACGGTGCAGAGGACGCAGGACGGCTGGCCGGCGGTGCCTGATCCGCTGAAAAGCGACCCACCGGCGGTTCGCGTCGTCACGGAGCGAAGGAGGTCGTCGGCGCCGCTGATGAGCGCGCAATCGGCGGCGTCGCCGGAGCGCACGACGGCCAAGTCGGCGGCAGCGTCGCCCTCGTGGCTGCTGCAGTCGCAGCGGCTCTATCAGCAACCGCTGCAACAACCTCAAGACCAGCGACAACAGTTGCAGCCACAGCAGCAGCAGCCGTACCCGCAGTACGAGCCGCCAGAAGAGCAACGCTACCAGCCTCAACCGCAGCAGCAGCAACAGTATTATCAGCCACTGCAGGAGCAACAGTACCATCCTCAGCAGCATCCAGTGTACCAGCAATATGGACAGCAGTCATCACCTGGGTATGAGCAGTACGGCGTCCAGACGCAGCCGCCGCCACAGACACAAGCCCACCAGCAGCACCAGCCGCCAGTGACGCTGCGGCAAGAGCCTGAGCGCCAAGTGCCCGCGCAGTTGCTCGGCCCCGAGTACGGCGAGGCCGTGCGCGTGGCGCAGCGCGCGATCGAGAACGAGCGACTGCGGCACGTGCACACGGCGATCGACGACTACATCCTCGCTGGTCAGCTGCTCATCGGCATTGGGCGCCAGCAGCACCAGGCGCCGCACCTCCAGGACGTGTACGTTCTCGATAACTGCCAAGTGCGCAGTGAGTATCCGGAACTGACAAAGTCTTTATCTTGCATGCTCTCTCCAGGGTCAAGAAGAAGGCGCTGGCGCTGCTGCAGCGCGCCGAGGGGCTCGCGGCGTGGACCCAGCAGGTCCAGGCGCTGGATGCGAGCCAGCAAGCGCTGGACGCGGCCTTCGAGGCGTCTCAGGCGAGCCAGGACCGCGCGCTGTCGGAGCAGGAGGCGCTAGTCAGCAAGATGCGCTCGGACAACGACGAGATGAAGCAGCGGCTGAACCAGCTCGTGGTGTTGACAAAGATGCGCACGCGCCTGCGGCGGATGGTGCGTGAGCGGCGCGCTCGTAAACAAGACGAGGCGGCGGCGGCTTCGTCGTCCAGAGACCCAGCGACGCTGTCGTCACCCAGCTTGGATGGCCCAGATCTGAACGACGTCGAGGGAGTGAGCGACAAGGAAGACGACGACCACGTCGACCAGTGGTACGACAGGAGCGATTCGTCCATGGCAGAAGACGATGACGAGTATGCGCATGCGCCGCTACCGTCGTCCGTCGCGTCCTTCAGACAGAGTGAGCCTGCTGTTGCTGCAGTTCCAGGCTCTCAAGAAGAGCAAAAGGTTATGCTGGTGAACGAGCTGCGCGCGGCGATTGGCCTGCCGGAGATCGACCACCTGCGCAAATTCGAACCGCTCAGTGCCGATCCGACGGGCGACGCCAAGCAGGAGAAGCTTCAGCACGACCTGGAGAGGGCGCGGAAGGAAGCGGAAGAGTTGCGAGCTGCGGTTCAAAGCATGGAGCGCTGCCTTCGCTTGGCTGCGCAGCATTCAAAGCAACGATCCATTAAGATGGAACAGGAGAAGCAGGAGGACATCGCGCGTGTGCGGCAGGAGCTGGAGCACGTGCGCGAGCAGCTCGAACAGGAGCGGCGGATGTCGAGCGCGTCCTCGATGGGCAGTCGCCGGTCGTCGGTCCATTCGGACGTTGACGCGGCCCGAGATCGCGACGAGTTCGACAACTCGGACGTGATGCGTGGCCTCCGCTCGTCGCTTTTCAAGGTGTTTTCCCGCAAGAAGTCGCGCGAGAGCTTCAGTGGAAGCAGTGAGCTTCATACTCACGCGAATGACAGCGGGCGGGGACGGTTGGTCGTGCAGCGCACGTCGGAAGCGCAGTCGTCGCCTCGACACCGCGCGATGCCGAGTACGTCAAAGCCACAGCAAGTGCAACGACAAGAACCGCGCCGATTCGACTCGGACGGTGAGCCGGATGAGGACGATGACGGCGGCGTGTGGTTGTAGCAGAGCGAGTCTGTGCGTTGCTGTTGCAACCTCGGTAGAATGCAGGCAAAAAGCGCGTATTCAACACGAAAACAGCTCTGTTTTCGGGTTGTTTGTCGCGAATCCTTGTGCCTCAGCATTTCGGGGTGGCTGCTGTATTTATAGCGTCTCGATGTCAAAGGAGCTGGACGGAGACAGCTCGGCCCACACGCTTTCGACCAGCTCAAGTACTCGCCAGTCATCGACGTATCGACGCTGAATCCACTCGCTCGTGCCAGAATGGACAACTACGTCAAGTACGTCGCGCGAATTCCTTCTGCTCCTTCATGGGCACATGCAGCGATGGTTTAGCACCTTTCACTCTGTGCTACCACCTTCAGGATCAAGCTCCTGGGCGAGGGCTCGTTCGGCAGCGTGTTCCTCGTGCGCGAGAAGAAGCCCGACGGCAAACTCGTGTGCGCCAAGGTGCTCCGCCACGTCTACGTGTGCTCCAACCCTCCAGTCAATATCGGCAACTGGTCCATGGAGGCCAACGTGATGAAGAAGCTGCGCCATCCCAACTTGATCCGGTTACTCTCGTCCTCCAAGCAGCTCATCATCATGGAATACTGCTCCGGGGGCGACCTGCGCTCGCACGTGAAGACTAGCGCCGGTAGTCGCAGCCGGCCGGCCGAGGACAAGGTCTGGTTCTGGTTCGTGCAGCTCGCGCTCGCGCTGCACCACATGCACGCGCTCCGGGTCCTGCACCGCGACGTCAAGACGGCCAACGTGTTCCTCTCTAACGACGGCTTCCTCGTGCTCGGAGACTTTGGCATCGCGCGCGACTTGGGAGGCGCAATCGACGACGTGGCAGCCACCGTCATCGGCACGCCGCTGTACATGGCGCCCGAGATGCTCGAGGGCAAAGCGTACACCTTCACCTCGGACGTCTGGGCGCTCGGGTGCGTTCTGTATGAGCTCTGCACTGGAGCGCCGCCCTTCACAGGCACCAGCACGCCCCACCTCATGAGGAAGATCTGTTCTAGCAAGTACGCACCGCTGCCGGCATCCTGCTCGCCCGCTCTCGTGCGTTTAGTGGACGCAATGCTGACGTTTTATCCAAATCAGCGGCCGACCGTGGACGCTATTCTCCGGGACCCGAGCTTACGCATTCATCTGGAGCGCTACGCAGCGTACCGTCTTGGTGGTCGCAGCTCAGGGTGCGTCAATGACAAGGAGCGGCAAGTGCTGGCAGACCAACTCGCGCGGCTGGGCGTCCAAGTGCAAGCGAAACTTAAGTCGACTAGCGTTGAGATGTCAAGCGCCACGGAGCAGACTGCCAGTCGTCCGGCCTCAGCTCGCGGCCAGAAAGGAGTCGTGGCGGGGGCGGATCCGCTCGAGAAGCAGCTGATGGCCATCCGGGAGCAAGAGCGGCAGGATCAGCTGCGTCTCGCGCTCAAGAAGCTGCAGGAGATGCGACTTCAGCATGCGCCAGGAGATAGAGCGGCGGCAGGTGTGGACGAACAGCAAGCACCAAGTGGATGCGAAGTGCCGACTCGAGACAATGCAGTCCCGAACCGCCAGCATCTGCCAGATATTGGCGTCCGAGGCGATGACATTCAATGGAAGGCGCCGATCAACATTGGGCGCTCCCCCTCCAGCTCCAGTCACAAGCGCAAGTCTTCTGCTGGTGGCAGCAAGGACGGCGTAGTGTTCAGCGGCATCCCGCGCGCGGGCGTTCCCCTGACGACGCGAGCCAAGGCCTTTGCGACCAAGAGCCCCGCGTGCCGCGACGTGCGCGAAATGCAGAAGCAGGAGGCGGCCAAAGCCGCGCAGAGGTATCGCCGCGAGCTCGACATGCGGCACGGGCCCCGACGCGACAAGCCAGGGAAGGCGCCGCGGTCGGAGGAGGTGAAGAAGGGCGCGGGCGACAAGGAGACGGACGGAGTCATCCTGCAACCGATGGCCGAGCTTCGGCGGTTCATCCAGGCAGGCGAGTGAGGCGAGCACTGTTCGTCGGCTTGGTGGGTGTAGTTGGCGGTCTTCAACGCACCGGTAGCAGGTCGAGCATGCAGGGGGACGATCTGTTGAAATGCAATGTCGAAAGTCCCGCTGCAACCTGGTGGTGTGTCGGCCTGCGACGCGAAAGAGCGCTGTTAAATGAGCCGAGTGCAATTGTGAGCTCTTGCCGTGATGGATGAAGAGAGGAGAGACATGCTCTCGGAAGTGTAGGGCATCACCAGAGGCAACGCCCCATCCTTGAGGACCACAGGCGAGTCGCATGCACATGGACAGGAGCCCGTCTCACAGGCGTGTATGTACATGTCGTGCATGCCCAGCGGCGGGTTACTCCATTTCCACTGATCATCCGAGGCCCCGTTTTTGCGCTAGAGTTGGTGGATGACGCCCCACTCATCGCGTGATTAGACTGCCGGTCTCAAGCCCAACGGGCAAATCGAATGCGTCGCTTTCGATCGCAGCGGAGCTACAGGAGACGTCGCTTGTCCACCTTGGAGCAAAGAGGGGGCGACGCCTGTGACGATTCATCGAGGTCGTCATCTCCCCACGCGTCATGCTTACACGTATCGGTGATTAGTCAGGCCCGTGAACCGCTCTACCACTACATCAACACCCCATCGGACAACTTGATGGCATTGTATTTCCGATATGAAGGCGCCCAACAGGGACGAAAGGCGTTACGTATTGCTTCCGCTAGCCCATTCTCCAACTCACCACCAGCACACCGCATCAGCCAACACGACTACGCTGATCCGCCCAACCGACCGGCCGAATGGGCAACGCTCTCCGTCGACGTCGTGCCGGAGCTGACACTTCTACTGGAAGCGATGCGGCCGACTATGCTGCGGCTCCGCAGACTCCGCGGGTCTCTGGGCGCGCACCAGATCGTCGAGCAACACGACATCTGGCCTGTGTGCGCGGCCGGCGCGTGCGAGTCGCTCGAGGCGCGCTTCCAACGCGAGTACTCGCCCAAGGCCGGTGCGGCTCCTTTCGGACTGGCGCTCCTGGCGTGGGCGTTCGCCAGGACCTTCCGCCACGAGCTGGCCGTCATCTTCGCCAACATGTTCCTGTCCATCGCCGCGCTCACCTTGTAGACGTACGTCGCGCAGGCCATGCTGCAGTTCCTCAATGACCGCGATAACCTTCTGGGCGTCCAGAGCGGTTACGTTCTGTGACTGTGCATGGTCGTCGCGTCCTTCCTGCCGGCCGCGTGCCTCAACTACGGTTTGTTCCTCACCTCCCGCGTGGGCGTCAACATGCGCTCGCTCACCATGGACCTCGTCTACCGGAAGTCGCAGCGTCTGTCCAGCCCCGCGAGGCAGGAGTACACGGCGGGCGAGGTGCTGACGCTCATGAGCGTCGACGCCGAGCGTGTGTTCAACACCATGATGCAGGGTCCGTGGCTCATTTTCGGCTTCTTCGCCTTCGTCACGACAGTCGTCGTGCTCGCGTTCCTCTTCAACGTCTACGCTGCGCTCGCGGCTGCCGTCGTCCTAGCGCTGCTGCTGTTCGTCTCAGCGCGTCAGGGAGAGCAGATCGCTGCCGCCCAGCGCCAACTGCTTACCGTCGTCGACGAGCGTGTCAAGGTGCCGTTCGAGGTGCTTCAGGGCATCCGCGTCATGAAGCTCTACGCGTGGGAGGTGTCGGCGGCGCGGGGAGTGGAGCGAGAGGTGCAGTTCCTGCGCAGGTTCCACTACCCCCAGGTCGCCAATACGGTCATGCTGTTCCTGACACCGGATTCCCTCGCGGAGGTGTCACTCGGCGTGTATGTGCTGGTGCACGGCGCCATCTCCGTCACCGACGCGTTCACCATGATCGCCATGGTCAACATCTCGCGCTCGGTCGCCACCGCGCTACCCCAGGCCGTGTCGGCACTCTCGCAGGGTAAGATCGCCTACAACCGCCTCGACGCCTTCTTCGGCAGCGACGAGTTCCAAGTAGACAAGCCCACCACCGAAGCGACTGATACTCATCGACAGGTCGGCAGCATTCCCATCCGAAATGGCCTCTTTGAGTGACCGACACCGCCTCAATCCACCCACGCAGTGGTTGTCGTCGATGCCAGCTCTCCTCCGTCTCCGGAGGAGAAACACGTGCGCCTTCCTTCCGCCACCATCGACGTCTCTGACCGCAGCCACTCCGCCTTCTGCGTCTCGAGCGTCAACTTGGCGGTCAAGGCCGGAGAGCTCGTCATGATCGTAGGTACGGTCGGGGCGGGCAAGTCGAGCCTGTTGAATGGGCTGCCAAGCGAGATGCGCCTCATGTCGGGGCAGACGAGCGTCGTTGGCCGCGTCGCGTACGCGAGCCAGGAGGCCTGGATCCGCAATCTGAGTCTGCGCGAGAACATCCTCTTCGACGTCGCCTTTGACGCGGATCGGTACGACCGAGTGCTGGAGGCGACGCAGCTGTCGCTCGACCTGAAGGCGCTGCCCAACGGCGACAGGACGAAGATCGGCGAGCGCGGGATCAACCTCAGTGGGGAGCAGAAGGCGCGCGTGGCCATCGCTCTAGCAATGTACTACGGCGACTACGACATTCTCATGCTGGACGACCTCTTGAGCGCCGTGGACCCGCACGTGGCGCACGCGATCTTCACCCGCTGTGTCGTCGGGCTGGCGGCCGGCAGGACGCAGTTGCTCGTGCTCAACAACCACTACGACCTGCTGCAGCACGCGGACCGGGTCGTCGTCGTGGACAGCGGGCGCATTGTCGGTGACGGGACGTACTCGGACGTTGTAAGCCGCTTCTCGGACCTGCGCACCCAGCACCAACCTCTCGGTGGCGCTGTCACTGACAGCATGCACGCTGCAACTACGAAGGAGGGCGATGAAGGCGTTGTTGGGGTGGAGAATCAGGTCCGTGAGCCAAATGAGAGAGATAACAGTGGAGGAGAAGACGCTGATGACACGACCGACAATGAGCGAGACGGCGCACGGCTGGTGCAGGACGAAGACCGTGTGCGCGGGCAGGTGAGCGGGCAGACATACCGCACCTACTTTGACGAGACGAGGTTCAACGGCCTGGCCGTGCTGTTGGCGCTGGTGGCGGCGTATGCGGTCAGTCAGGGCGCGCGTGTGGTGGTGGACTGGTGGCCGAGCCACTGGGCCAAGAATATGGCGTCGTGTTACGGCGTCGACCCGACGTACTCTGGCACCGTGTTAGGCCTGTGGTACCTCGGCATCATCGTGCCTGCGCGCTCGTCACGCTCGGCCGCGTGCTGCTGCTGGTCGAGCTGGCTGTGTGCAGCTCCAGCAGCCTGCACAACGAGCTCTTCCGTTGGGTGCTGCGCGCCTCGATCACGCTGTACTTCGGCGTGACGCCCATCGGCCGCATCCTGAACCGGTTCTCGAACGACCTGGACCAGGTCGACTCGGTTCTGCCGCAGCAGTACCAGCTCCTGTTCCAGAACGCGTCCGTGTGCCTCGGCTCGCTCGTGGTCGCCGCCTTCGTCTCCTACTGGATCGCTGTGTCGTACGTGCCCATGGCATTCATCTTCATCCTCGTCGGGCTCTACTTCAAGAAGACGTCCACCGAGGTCAAGCGGCTCGAGGGCATCACGCGCTCGCCCGTGTACAGTCTATTCAGCGAGACGCTGGCCGGGTTGGCCACGGTCCGCGCGTCCCAGCGGCAAGAGCGCTTCATCAAGACGAACAAGCAGCTCGTCGACGCCAACACGTCGCTGTACCTGACCTACTAGTCCGTCGACCGCTGGCCCGCGATGCGTCTGGACCTGCTCTCCGTCCTCGTGATCGCCGTCGTGGCGTTCTACCTGGTGGCGACCAAGGGCCAGCTCGGAGTGACTGCCTCGGGTCTCGCACTCACGCACTCGCTCATGCTCGCGTCGCAGGTCCAGTGGGTCATGTGCGCCGTCGACCGCACCAATAACGCTATGACGAGCGTGGAGAGACTGCTCCACTTCCGCTCCATCTCCAGCGAGCCCGACAGCGACGGCACCTCGCTCGCTGACTGGTCTCCGACACGCGGAGAGATCGAGTTCGATGGTCTTTGCCTTCGCTACCGGCCGGAGCTGCCGCTCGTGCTTCACGGAGTCAGCATGCGCGTCCCCGCGGGGGAGAAGGTGGGCATCTGCGGACGTACGGGCGCGGGCAAGAGCTCGCTCATGGCCGCTCTGTTCTGCGTCTGCGCGTTCGATAGCGGCCGCGTTTTGATCGACGGCGTCGACGTTCAGCGTCGCGGACTCGCCATCATCCCGCAGGACCCCGCGCTATACAGCGGGACGCTCCGCGACAACGTCGACCCGTTCGGCGAGTACTCGGACGAGGTCATCTGGACCGCGCTGCGCCACATTCACCTTGCCGACACGGTCTCAGACAAGCGGGGAGGCGCAGACGGACTCGCCTTCCGCGTGTCCGAGGGCGGCGAGAACCTGTCCGTGGGGCAGAGGCAGCTGCTGTGCATCTGCCGCGTGCTGCTCAAGGGCAGCAGGGTCGTGGTGCTGGACGAGGCCACCGCAAGCGTCGACATGGCCACAGACGCGCTCATCCAGGCCGCGATCCGCGAGGCCTTCGCCGACAAGACGGTGCTCGTTATCGCGCACCGCATCGACACCATCATGTACTGCGACAAGATGGTCATCATGGACGCCGGCCGCGTGACCGAGCTCGCGGCCCCGCCGAGCTGCTGGGACGCCCCGGGCCCATCTTCGCGTCGCTCGTCAAGCGCTCGACGAAGTAAGAGGAAGGCCAGAGGAAGAGCAGGACGATGCGTGTGCGGCAGTTGTTATGCGGCCGACGCCTTGAATCGTCGTGCCAAATTTGAAACTGCGTGAACAGACCCCATCGACTGATCGTACAGAGGAAGGTGCAGCTATTGAGGCCGCTCGAAGCGCTTTGATCTGTTCAGGAATGCGCCGTGGCCGGTAGCTAATCGCTGCGAGAGAGAGACCATGAAGCAGGCAGCGTCGCCTTTTCCCGCCAAGGAGCGCGGCCGGCCAGCGCCCAGAGCCAACGCGTGCGATCCGTGACTGTCTGCACCCGCAAGAATAACGAGGAGAGCTAACTTACTCTTGCCGTCGTTTGTTGGTCGACCTGCCAGTGGAGCCGTCGAGTTCCCCGCCATTGCCAAGAAGCGCACCAGGACGGACGCGCGCTCGCTCCGAACCGCTTCACCAAACAAGGTGAGGGTCCACACATCAACCTTGGCATTCAACTCGTACTCACGTGGTTGTCTTGTGTCGCTCGGTATCGAACTCTAGAGCGCGACGGCCGGGCGGCTGCCCAAGGTTTCGTCGTCTTCGTCCGCTGCCGTGACGTACTCGCCGACGACGCCAACTGTCGACACCGGAGAGGTAACAAGCTCTACTTGCACGGTTCTCCCTTGGTCTGCGACTGACGCTGGCTGCGATGGATGTGATGATCAAACCGCGGTCAGGAGCTCGAAGTGGTCAAGTGCATCCTCGTGCGAGAAGGATACCTCCAGCGGTTGTCGCGGACGAGCGCGGACGGCAAGGTGAGCGGCGCGCACTTGGGGGAGACGGTCGACGTGCTGGACCTGGTGCGCGTCGCGACGCTTGAGGCCGTCGAGGCGATCGTAACGTGGCGGACGAAGGCCCAGAAGCGCTCGAGTAGCGGTGCTAGCGGTCAGGATGCAGCGCCGTATCTGTGGAACGGGGTCAACTACCTGCTCAAGATCCCGTCCGACCTCGAGTTCCTCGGCAAGCACGTGGCGCTCACGCAGTGGCTCGGTTTCACGCTCGAGCGCAACCCGTTCGTGCTGCCCGTGAACCTTGACTGCCGCTCTAAGCTGAGCGAGACAACAGCGCACTCCTCTGAGCTTCCGGTGATCAACACCAACGACGACTCGAGCCGGTTCATCGAGGTTGGAGGCAAGCGAGCGCCGGAAAGCACTCGCGTCGACACTGCAGCAGCGGCCGCGGCGTGGGCGCTGGCCGAGCGGAAGCGCGCCAAGAACCCGTATGAGACGCGCGTGGTCAACGACGACGAGCTGATCCCGGCGGCGTCGCTGACACCTGGGGGCCTCGCGTCGAAGGCCAAGGAAGAGCTGAGGCCGGCGACCAGGAGCCGGCGTCGACACCAAGCCAACGTGCTGCCCTCTCAGATCGGCGATCTCGACATGGCGCGGATCCAGGACGCCGAGGCGGTTCTGTTAGAGGAAGAGGCGCGTTGTGGGCGCTTAGCGCGTGACTGGCAGGGACGGATCGTGCCGGCGGCCGAGGCCCAGCGGCGAGCCAACATGATGGACATGTCGGGAGGAGCGTATGTCATGGCGAACGCCGGTAGTGGCGGTAGTTGCAGCAGCACTCATCGAGACGTAGGGGAGGACGGGGATCTGCGAAGCGAGTCCGGTTCTTTGCCCGTGAACAGTATGATGACGGGCGGAGGCTCCGCGCTCACGGGCAAGTTTATCGCCAAGAAGCGCGCCGGCGTGCTCGGGCCGATCTCCGAGCCTCGCAGCGCCGTTCCCAGCACGAAACACGTCGGCTCCACGCCCAACAACCACCTTCGTCGGCCACCAGTGCGGTCAAGATCGCGGGGCGCGCAGTTTGAGGACGCGCTCGAGACGGAGAAGCGAGCGCTGACGCAGCTTGAGGGCGTCATGGACGCGCTGAGGGAGCAGGTCGAGCGCAAAGAGATGGACGTCGCGTACTTTGAGAGCATCCCGGGCCTTCAGCATTTCGGCAACGAGCTGCACGAACTGGCCACCGCATCACGTGCCGAGGCGCTGACGCTGCGCCACGAACTGGCCGAGAAGCGCGCGGTTTGGGAGCGCAAACACGACAACATTGCGCGCAAGCAGGACGTTGTCGAGACGTACAAGGCCGCGCAGAAGAGTGCCGTCGACGACACGGTACGGCTGCTTCATGGTGGATCAAGTGGGAGGGACATGACTGATTCATTGCGGTGGTGTGAACTTTTGCATGCAGCACCGCGCAAAGATCGACGAGTGCAAGTCCAGCCGAGCAGCAGTCGAGGAGGATAGGCGCCTTCGCTCCCGCCCTTTGTCGTCCTCGTCCACATCCACGCTGTCTGTTGGCGAAGATCAGACAGTCGACGCCACTCGAGCGAACGCCCATCGACTGGCCGCTCTCACGGTGCAGCATCTGTGCGCCACCACCATCCAGGCCCAGGTGCGCGGCATGCTGGCTCGAGCCGCGTTCGTGCGCATGCAGGTCGCGTTCGTGGTCGCCAGCACGTTCATCCAGGCGGGTGCGCGTGGGTTTCTGGCCCGAAGACGCGTCGCTCGATTGTACTGGCAGCGCACGGCCGTCGTCGTGCTCCAGCGCGTGGCTCGCGGCATGCTCGCGCGTCTGAAAGTCCGCGAGAAGCGACTCGCGCTTCGGATCCAGCAGAGCGCGCGGGAGGTCCAGCGGATCGTTCGCGGCCGCCTGGGACGCGTCCGTATGCGGAGACTCCGTCAGCTATTCGCTGCTCGCTCCGACCTCGTCAATGCCGTGATGGATGGTGAGGCATCCGAGCTGTCGATCGCGGCCTCTGACCTGAAGGAGCTCGCAGTCGCATGCGCGGAAATGGTGGCGGTCCCGTCCCTTACGAGCTCAGCGCTGCCTGATCGGCCGCTGTCTCCGCTGGTGCTCGGCCTCGTTCGCGTTCTGATGCTGTTCACGAGCGACAGCGACGACGGATGGGACGTGCCGAACGCGCGGTGGCGAGAGGCCTCGCAGTTCCTGGGCTGCTCCGTCTCGCTGCTGCGGAGGATGCAGAAGATCGGACTCGCTGTCAGCGACGCCAAGCGCCACGTTCGAGGCTCAGTCTTGGGCTACGCTCTGTTGACCACGCTGTCCAGCGACCGCGCGTTCGACTTGCAGCACTTCGAGGCGCTCCCGCGTGGTGCGCGAGCGGCGTGCGCGATTTTCCGGTGGGTCGTGTCCTACGCGCACGTGTCTCGACTTCAGAGCGTGCTTCCCGATCGCGACGGCGCCTCGGTCAACAATAGTGACGCCACGGATGCGTACTTCGTTGTCGCCAAGGAGCTGAGTGCGCAGGAGCGAGCGCACGAGAGAACCGAGGAAAAGGAAAACACCATCAGCGAGGAAGCCACGGAGCGGCGCTTTGTGCCCAGTGAGCTGCTGTCGGCGGTCGGACATCGTGGCAATGGGCCACGCAGCGGCCGCACGCGCGCTGTGATTGTCGTCGTGGGGAACGATCTACCTGCCCGCGCAAAGAGAAGCGTCCTTAGTCGGCTCATGGCTGCGCTTCCTGGTCGATTCGTGGTGATCAACCGCAGTCGAGACGACTCCGATGGAGCGAACTCGTCGTCAACGGTGAAGCCACAAAGAACGCGAGCAACAGCGACGGTCGATATCGATTTGCGAGCAAGCATCGGATCGACGTGCGGTGATCAAGCTCCGATGTTCGAAGTGGGCGCCGTCCGCGCAGCCGTCGCGCTGGGCTACAGCGTCGTGCTTGAAGGGGACATCGGACTGCGCGACCCGACGCGGCGACGGTTCCTGGACGCGTTTGCAGCGGTCAAAGCCGCGATCCACCCGTCTCCGCACTGCGTTTTGCTCCAAAGTTCTGCTCGGAACCAACCAGAAACCGTGAGCGAGTATGGAGAAGGCAATGAGAGGCTTGTCTTGATGACGGCACATGATCAATCGGAGCATCATGCTGTTATAGCTGATGGTGACCTGAAGACGGCCATGGAGTCGGCGGCGAAGCACCTGTTCTCGCTCAACCAGCGCCAAACCGCGAGGGAGATGCTCGTCATGAGCACTGCCAGCGATAGTTTTGCTAGCGACGGCAGTCTGAAGGCGCCTGCCGCACTGGTGATCGCCATGGAGGCGGTGATTGTGCTGTTGACACCGGGGAAGACGTACACCGGTCCAAGTTCGCAGTCCCCGGTCGTGAGCTGGCGCCTCGCGAGAAGGCTACTCGTAAATCCTCGCTTCCTGCAGCTCAAGCTCGGGCAGGTGCGCGCTCACGCAGTTCCTCGCGACAATCTCGCAGCCCTGGACCGGTATATAAGCCACCCGTCGTGGCCAACTCGCCATCACGCGCTCTCGCTTCAGCCGCTCGCTGTCGTTAGCAGCACAAGCGATGAGAACCCCAACGGCGGAGCGCACCTAGTGTTCGCACTCGCGTCTTGGGTGGAGGCGATCGTGTCGCTGGCGCACATAATCGCGGACGGCAACGGGATTGCCGGCGATGTGACGCGAAGCTCTCCTGTGCTCGGCCTCTTTGGCAGCGTCGTCACCTACTGCAACGCCGGGAAGAACGACACGATGCACGGTGTCGCCTCTGATGAAGATGCTCCCGTGAGCGGCATCGTTTCATCCGCTGATGCCGTCGCTGCCGGCGAGGATGCGGCCACTCGAGAGCTGTTGGAGGCGTCCCTAGCCTATGCATGCGTGTACCGCACAGCGCACGCTCTCGACAGCGGCGAGCGGTGCGTCATTTCGGTCTTCCACGACTGCCAGCGGATATTCTTCAGCGCGTACGCTCCGAGCTCGAGCCGCCGGTGGCTCACGGTGATCTCCGAGTCGCACGTCGACGCGCTGCTCGCGCCCAACTCGCTCGAGCGCCTAGGCGCCAAACGTCCTCCTGCCACGCGGACCGAGCTGTACGATCGGCTGGTGCGCTTGTGTGCGCTGCAGTCTGGCGGTTACGGTGTCGACAACGCGCTGGGCGGCGTCAACTTGCAGCCGTTGGCACGGAGCGGTGTGAACCTACCAATGACAATGGACGACACGACGCACTTGGTCGTGCGACCACGTGCTGTGCGGCTTCTGCGCCGCGTCGTTCGCATCGGCGGCTTCCTCGCGACTGTCACGCTCTCCGAACTCTCGCGAGGCCGCGTTCAAGTGGACGCGTTCATCCACAGTAGCGACTCCAGTAGTGGGGTGTACAGCGATGACCATCGCTGTCTGGTCCCCGCCAACAGTGTGGGCAGTACACGCTTTGTCGTGGGTCTCGAGAGCATCCTTGAGCGCATGAGCGCCGATCAAGCGCGTCACGTGGCCGCCGTCTCCCCTCCGAGGCTCGCTAGCATGGTGCTCGATCGCTTGCATATGTTCTACGTGATACAGAGTCGCTCGAAGCGGTCGAACACGTGCGGTGACGCCAATCGCGCGATCCCAGCGGTCATAGCTCACCAATTGCTGGCGTCCGTAGGCTCTGGCGTGTCGAATACCGTCGGAGACACTCGCAGGCGCGACCTGACTATCAAGATACGCGTCCGCATCAAGGAGAGCGCGCCCGGTCGTGTGCTGGTGCGTCGAGCCGTTCGCTTGCCACGGGATGGAGACGCCAACTGTGACGGCAAAGCCACCAACGAGCTGTGGCTGCTCTCGATCGTAAAGATGCACGTCGAGCGCACGTTCGCAGCGCAGCTGTACCATCCGCGGTCGAGTCGGCGGCTGTCGGTGCCGCTGTCATCGCGCGACCTACAGGACTTTGTGCGTGTGTCGCGGTTCACGAGTCAGTCGCGGCTTCAGCAAACAATCGCGAGAGTGTTCCGGTTCACTTTCAGCAGCGAAAGCGACAGAGAAGACACGGAGAGCGAAGACGACAGCAGCAATGAGGCTGAAGAGGTGATGATACTTCCAACCAAACGACCGACCAGGCGGAGCCATCCCGTTATTAGACGGGTTGATGGGCTAGCGGTGCGTCGCGTGCTGGCGCGTTTCCCCGCCGCTTTGCCGCATTCACCTGACGCGCACCAGTTCGTGGCCAAGACGACTCGCCGAGTTCGTGTGTACGTCCAAGTCGAATCGTGTGAGGCGAACGTTTCGGAGCGAGGGCTCTTGTTCCGCGTGTACGTGCCCGAGGCATGCGAGGAGCACGCGCTGACGATCCGCGACTGCGAGATCGAGACTTGGATGGACGAGGGTCAGTCATGGGCAAACGCGTCCACTGAACAGAGTGCTCGCACGAGTCGTGAGCTGGTCAGGTCAACATTCGAGTGGTGCGGGAGCCAAGACGGAGCAGGCCGCGTGAGTGCGCGACTGCCCAGCGGTACGATTTCGTCTCAACCCTCATCAAGGCGTGTGAAGATCTCGCTAGACGCAAGTACAACAGCAACAGCTCATGCTCTGACTGGTACGGACGCTCAAGTGGCGTCTTCATGTGTTGTGCTGCTGAATGAAGACGAACCGGAGCGGGAAGACGTGCTGCTAGACGGAGATTCCAGCGCTCCCCGCCCGTCCAAGTGGTGCTTCCACTACGACAAAGAGGAGCTGATACACCGCGGCACACACCGCGTCAACGGGCAGTTGCTGATGGTCCAAGTACTGATGAGCGCCGTCATCCGCGAGCGGCTTGTGCCTCTAGTGCCAAAGGACCGCGTGCTCCAGGAAGACGCACTTGTGATCACGTTTAAATGCTACCATCCGCCGACCAGCAGCCACGCGACCGCGGTTATCGACGGCCGTCGCGAGCTCCGCGAGGTCGTTGGGCCGGACAAGGCCTCGCTCATCTCTTCTCCCAGCGTCCAGGCGCTCATCTGCCACATCCTCGAAGCGCGCACGGAGGTGCTGCTTGATGACCCAGACATTGAAGTCCCTGCATCAACTCTGCGATCATCGTCGGTGATGCGCGAGCACCGTGAACGCGAGCAACGGAAGCGCCGTCGCGAGTTGAGGATCGTGTTCCTGAGAGACCGACTGTTTGCCAAGCACAAGGTGACGCCGATCGCGGCCTCGCTCGAGGGCGACGCGGAGGTGAACGCTGTGAAACTCATCGACCACGCGAGCGAGCGAGGCGTCAAGGTACTGTCCCGGGCCAAGGTGCTCGCCGGGTGTGGACGCGTGATCCTCACGCTCTTCGATGTCGTGGGTCGACACCGGTCTGGCTCGAGCGATAGACGTCGACGGTGGCGGGTTGACGCCTACGTGTGCGCCACGAGCGAGCGGCTTTCACTCGTGCTGGAGCCCACAGACCTTCTCCACGTCGTCGGCGATAGGACGGAGCTCCTGCTTCTCGACACCGTCGACAATGAGCCGACGGATGGCGACGAACTGGAGCGGCAGCGGTGTCAGCGCGAGCTGGCGCTGCTTGTGATCGACCACGTGGGCGTCGAGCAGCGGCGTGACGGACGATGCAGTCGGCTGTTCCTGACCGAGTACTTCTTGCCGCCCCCGTTGTCTGTAAAGGATTCAGATATGGGGAAGAAGAAGGAGCGAGCGCTCATGTTCAAGACGGTGCGCGCCGTCGGTGACATCCAGGTGGTAATGACGGTCTATCTCGCCAACGCGGAGGAGACGAGCGTACAGATCGAGCTATACGAGCCCAGCACCAGCGCTACCAGCTCGCTGGAGCTGTCGCTGCCCACTCTCGCCATCATGCTGGGTCTGCCCGAGGATCTCGCCCTTCCGCTGCTCACCAGTGATCCAAACGCTACAGAAGCAGTCGGTGGGCTGCCGCGATCTGCTGTCATGGCTCACATCACCTCGTTCATCCGCGTCTCAAAGCACACCAGCGACGGCGAGGACCAGTTCCACCAACGGCAGGACGAGGTTGAGGCGACTCTGGTGCGACCAACGCTGATCCTGGACGAAGTGCGAGCTCGAGAGTGTACAGAGCGGCTCGTCAGCCATCGCGGAGGTGGTGGCAGGAAAGTTGGTGACATCGTCGACAGCCCTGCGACGTCCGTGAGGGTGCTGCAGCGCTGGACGGGGGCGGCAGTCGGGCTCGACGGTCGGTACCTAGCGCTCCACCTCCACCTGGCCGTCTACCGGGACAAGTACGCGCTGCTGTGCTCGGCGTATCGGCCGAGCACACAGGCCGTCGCGACTTGTGTCGTGGACGCTACAGAGGTGGAGGCGCTGGCATTGCGCGAGCTGAACGAGGCCCTCCCTTCCGCTGCAGATGCCTCAGCGGACAACCTGGCTCCGGATCTGCTGCCGCGTATGAGTCGCTGCCTTCGGGTGGAGTTGGTTGAGCAGTTCGCAGGCGAAGACGCCGATGTGAATGCGGAGATACAGAGCGATTGGCGCCTGCGGATCCACCTGGAGTCGTAGTCGAGGTGCTGGAACTGGTGATCGGTGTAAATATAGCTGCAAGTGGTCACCGACAGGTTGCCGTCGAGTCCGGTCCGTTTCTCGTGCGCGTCTGGTCGTTCGCTGTAGCTGTTGGGGCTCACAAGGAGACGAGGGAGGCCGTCATGGCGATCACTTTGGGGTCCGGAGCGATGCCGACGCCGGTGGAGCCGCTGAAGGAGGAGGACGAGGGCCCAGGCGACGAAGAGGACGCCAGGGCCGAGGCCGGTCGCCTGCGCGCGGCCATCACCGAGGCCATCGAGCGGCGCGACGGGTTCCAGCAGCGCAACCTCAAGTGCGGGCTGTTGGCTTGTCCAGTTGGTTTGGTTGTCGGTCGGTGCTAACGCGGAGTGGTGCTGCGTAGGCTGCAGCGGAAGGCGGCGACGCTGCTTCAGAAGATCCAGGAGACGAGCGCCGCGGGTGGGCCCAACGCCGGCGGTCCCAACGCGGGCGGAAGCGAGCCACCGCGCCGCGAGGACAAGACCTCGGCGAGCGAGAACACTAAGCGGTACCTCGAGTGCCTGCACAGCGCCCACGACGTGCGGGCGCAGACGGCGGCGGCGCAGGCGCAGTACGACAAGATCGCGCTGGAGCTGCAGGCCCGGCTGGACGAGAAGGAGGCCAAGGTGACCGAGGTGCAGGACGCGTTTCTCGAGTTCAAGCGCGAGGTGGCGCGCAGCGCCGAGAACCTGCGCACGGGCAAGCCGATCCCGCAGCGCGTGATCGCGCAGTTCGAGGCGGCGGAGCTCAAGAAGGACCAGGAGGTGGAGAAGGTGCGGCTCAAGCACATCAACCTGCGCACGCACCTGCGCAAGCTGGAGCAGCAGCTGCACGCCAAGGAGCAGCTCGCCGAGGGGCTGCACCTGATCGACTTTGAGCAGCTCAAGATCGAGAACCAGACGCTGAACGAGAAGATCGAGGAGCGCAACGAGGAGCTGCACAAGCTGCGTAAGAAGACCACCAGCACGGTGCAGGTGCTGACGCACCTCAAGGAGAAGCTGCAGTTCGTGCTGGCCGAAAACCAGACGCTCAAGCGCGAGTCGGCCGCGCTCGAGGAAGCGCTCAGCGCCAACCGCGACGCGCTCGCCAGGGCCAAGAAGGAGCGCGACGCGCACCGCCAGCGCGCGCTCAAGCTGCGCAGCAAGGACGGCTTCGCGACCTCGGCACGGCTCACCGAGGACTTCGCCAAGCGTGAGGGCGACCTCGAGGACCTCGCGCGCCGCCTGGCCGAGCTCAAGCAGCGCCACGCGTACCTCTCGCGCCGCGCCAGCATGGCCCCGACCTGAGCGGGCGGGTGGGTGATAAGCACGAGTGATAGCGATATCCAGGCGTCCAGTTGTATAGAGTACGCGTTGTATTGGTGTCTGGGGTATGAGAACGCGGTGAATCGATCGATTGGTCGCGGCGTTCATCGCTTCTTAAAGCCGTACTTCTTGCGCTCGTAGAAGAGGTCCGTCTTGGAGGAGCCCAGGTTAACGATCTTGGGGCAGCCGTCGCGGTCCTTCTCGAGCTGCGTGCACTCGCGGCAGTAGTAGGCGTCCGAGACGCCTGGCCCGCCGCAGATGACGCAGCGGCCGGCGTACGAGCCGTAGTTGCACTCGTCGCAGATGCGCACCAGCGTGCAGGGCCGCACGTACGAGTCGCAAATGACGCACTTGCCGTCGTCCTTCTCGCACAGGCGCCCGATCGCCACGCCCGGCTGCTTGCGGCACATGACGAGGTCCGGGTGGTGCTTGGCCATGTTTGTTGGATAGCTCTTCTTGGTATTGGTGTTGAGCGTTTGGGCGGCGACGGGTGGGAGGAGCGCGTCGGATTGGTTGAAATTGGGGGATGGGGGATTTCATTGGGTGGATATTAGGATTTTTTAACGATTCGGATTGGGAGAAAAGGGAGGGCGCGGCCGACTTCGGAAATGGGTCACTATGGCGAGGGAGAAAGGTTAGTGACGTAGGAACAAGAGGAGAAGAGGGGCATCTCAAGGGAGCTCTAGTTTATTTGTGTCCTCCTGTGAGATCCGCTCGCGTAGGGGAGTCGCTGTGGGATGGCAGCTTCAACGAAGAATAGAGCCCTCTGCTCAAATCAATTGAGGCCCCTCTCCGAAATTCCAATCAAATGGCCGTTTCGCTTCGCGCGCATTTCTATTTCGGTTCAGCGGCGGAGAACAAAATTCAAAAGCTGGAATCGGCGCGTTCATTGGTTAAAAATCAACCTCAAGCGCTTCAATTGGTCGATTTTTGTAGACGGTTTTTTATGTTTAAAACTCGGCTGCTTTATAAAACAGTTTGAAACGCTTCGAAAAGCACGTCGCCCATCCTCTCCTTCTCCGCACACCAGGCTCTGGCCTTGCTCTGCGAAAAGGAGGAATGACCCACCCGATCCCGTGTTCCAGGTTCGCCCGAGGGCCAGTTTGGAGTTCTGTATGGTATAGTTTATCCCGCAGTCTCCGATTTTGCTCGACTTGAGTATACGCATAGAAAAGAGAGAAGAAACCGCGCCCGCCCTCGAACACAGTATGGAGCCGCTAGGAGCCGCGTCGGATCATGCAGGGGCGTCCTGGGGCGCGTTGAACAAGGATGGCAAGAAGCGCAAGCGGCTGCAGAAGAAGGCACCGGGCGCACCCAAGCGCGGCAAGTCCCCGTACATCCTCTTC
Source organism: Phytopythium ostracodes (assembly GCA_023337975.1). Classification (NCBI taxonomy): domain Eukaryota; phylum Oomycota; class Peronosporomycetes; order Pythiales; family Pythiaceae; genus Phytopythium; species Phytopythium ostracodes. The sequence goes on from JAADXW010000454.1 coordinate 20,825, forward strand.
TCGATGGCCAAGCGCGAGGAGATCAAGGCGCAGCTGCCCGAGAACGCCAAGGTGACGGACATCATGCGCGCGATTGCCGACGCCTGGGGCAAGATGGCGGACGAGGAGAAGGAGCCCTGGAAGCGCGAGGCCGAGACCGACAAGCAGCGCTACGAGGAGGAGATGGCCAACTACGACGGCCCGCTGCGCGTGCCCAACAAGCGCGCCAAGAAGCACCCGGACGCCCCCAAGCGCGCCTCGTCTGCCTTCCTCTTCTACAGCCAGGTGATGCGCCCGCGCATAAAGGCGGAGCACCAGGACATGAAGAACACGGAGATCTCGAAGCAGCTCGGCGAGGCTTGGTCCAAGGCCACGGATGAGCAGAAGGCGCCCTTTGTCGAGAAGGAGAAAGCCGACCGCGCGCGCTACAAGCGCGAGATGGAGGAGTGGAACAACTCGAAGGCGGCGCGCGAGTTCGCCGAGTCGACCCAGCAGTACTCCAACTACGGCGCCATGACGGGCTTCGACAACATGACCTACTCCAACACGTACTCGGCCACGGAGGTCTAAGCCCAAGCGCGGCCCACGCGTGCCACTGGATCGGCGACCGCCGGCCAGTCCCCTCGGTGCCTGTCGTCGGTGTGGCGCTCCGCTCTTTTTATTATTGCATTTAAGGCCGAGGGGGGGGGGGGGGGGGGCGCCCCC
>JAADXW010000455.1:0-21496 GCA_023337975.1 Phytopythium ostracodes
TCACGAGCGTCTCCGAGAGCTCCCACAGGTCCTGCGCCAGCTTGGGGTCTTTCGCCTGCTTCGACGTGGGGTACGGCTCGTTCACGCAGTAGAACATGCCGCTGGCCCACCCACGCGCGCTCCAGTTCGGCTCAGCGCATAGCTGAGCCATGAACGCACCCGAGACTTCAGTCGTGCTCGTGGGGATGCCTTGCGCCTTGCACATGGCGACAACCTTGGCGGGATCGTAGTGACTCTGGTCCTGGTGCCGCCCAAATTGCGTGTCGGGCGTGAAGCCCGGAGAGTACGAGATGATCTCCGGTCCGTTGGGGTGCCGGCGGAGGAACTCGTTCATGAAGAGCAGGTTGCACAGCTTGCTGGTCGTGTACGCCTCGCCGCCGTTGAACGGTTCGTACCCGCGTGTCAACTGCTCGAGATTCGACACGTTGGGAGGAGGAATGGGCGCGTTCGCAGGCGGGTCATGCACCTCGGACGAGATGACCACGACACGCTTGGTGACCGGCAAGAGCGAGGTGACCAGCAGGAAGTGGCCCAGGTGGTTGACCGCGAACGTCGCCTCGAACCCGTCCGCTGTCAGCGTCTTCTCGGCCATATTGACCCCAGCGTTGCACAGGATCGTCAGGTCCGAGATCGGCGGCGTCCGCGCCAGAATCGACGCGCAGAAGTTGCGCACTGAATCGAGACTCGACAGATCCAGCAGCGCCGTCTCAACGATGCTCTCAGACTCGGAATCGGCTCGAGCAATAGCCGACCGCACGCGTTCGGCGGCTGCTTCGACACGCTCGAGGCTCCGGCCGGTCATGATGACGTGCGCGTCCGGTTGGTGCGCCAGGTCGAGGCTGGCCTTGAAGCCAAGGCCAGCGTTGGCTCCCGTGACGAGGTAGACGCGCTTGGAGCTGGCGGACATGCTTGTCGGAGTGGGCTGGCTTTTGCAGAGAGAGGCTGATGCGTTTGTTCGATACAGCGCGTTTTCGGAAAGGAGTTGGTGTGCAAACAGTGTGGGCGGATGTGTGACTGGACCGTTCGCTTGTGAATCAATGCGGCCTCTGATAGCAGTGGGGGGTGCTACTGTGCTGTGTGCGGATCAATACGAGGACTTCACGATGATGACCTGCCCACTGGGAGGTCATCATCGTGGTGGCGTGAACAAAGCCTAAGCGTGACGACCACAGCCATAATCGCATTCACTCTGATCGAATCCACATCAATCGTCAATGGTTGGTCAAAATTTGTTCCTGAACATAGTCTGCTAAGCCTTTTCATTGGTTCGAATTTGATTGGGCCTCCGAAACCTGTCACTAATTGGCTGGAAGCAAGAAAATAATTGTGATGACTTCCCAGCAAATATCAACGATTGGCTACAGTATACCAAGCACATTCGTAATTGGCTGAAAGCCAGTAAATAATCATGCTGATGCGCTACAAGTGGTCGCGCGTCAGCATGATTATTTGCCTACATCAGCTTCAACAACATTCCCAAACAAAGCAGCACCAGGCAACCAATACGACCGGACTACGCGCTTTACAAGAATAACCTTGTGCGTCCATGCGGCTCCCAGATGTTATAATAGTTGCATCTGACCGAATTGCCGGCTTTGTTGCTGGCTCATTCTCGAAAACGCAAGAGACCGCACAAGCCGTCTCCCAGCGACAAGCCCACCCACCACCTTTGACAAGCATGTCGATCAGTACCAAACGCGTCTTCCTCGTCACCGGAGCCAACTCGGGGCTTGGATACCAGGTCAGCCTCGACCTATCCCGACAGCCTGACGCGCACGTCATTATGACCGGTCGAAGCCTCGAGCGCATCGAGGCTGCTGCCGACCGTGTCCGTTCCGTGGCCACTGAAGACGACCCCAAGGCGGCAAGCATCGTTGAGACGGCGCTGCTGGACTTGTCCAGCCTGGAGTCAGTGCGCAAGTTCTGTGCGGCCATCCTGGCTCGCAAGCCAGCGCTGTCGGACCTGACGATCCTGTGCAACGGCGGCGTGCAACAAACCGAACTGTCGCTGACGACTGACGGATTCGAGTCGACGTTTGGCGTGAACCACCTGGGCCACTTCCTGCTGGTCACCTCGCTCTTGCCGGTCACCAAGCGCGTCGTGGTCATCTCATCTGAGGTCCACGACCCGTCGGAGAACACGCCCGTGCCTCCGCCTAATGTGTCGAATCTCGAGCAGTTGACACGCGGGTACGAGCCGTTCAACGGCGGTGAGGCGTACGCGACCAGCAAGCTGTGCAACCTGCTCTTCATGTACGAGCTCATCCGCCGTTACCCGGCCGGACCGGAGGCCATCGCGTACACGCCGGGCTTCACGCCCGACACCCAGCTTGCGCGAAACCATGACCATGCGACCTTCGATATGCCCAAGATCCTTGCCTTTTGCAAGGAGCGTGGCGTCCGCGTGAGCACGACGGAAGTCTCGGGCGCGATCATGGCGCAGCTCTGCAGTGAGCGTGATTGGAGCGCGCGTGGCTGGTCCAGCGGCATGTACCTTCGCGTGGATGAACCCTACCACACGTCGGAGCAAGCCAAGGACCCCAAGCTGGCCCAGGAGCTCTGGGAGCTGTCGGAGAAGCTTGTGAGTGGTGTGCGCCCTTGAAAGAGAAGAAGACCCGCGGATGCGATCAAGAGGACGCCCGGATGAGCATTGAGTGCTGCTGCAGAGGACAAATCGAACAATGCGTTTGAATAGGGTAGATAAACTTCTGTCCCACAACACGACGCAAGTTCGTCTCAAGTGGCTTATTCGATTGTTGTTACCAATCACTTCGTCGTGAACGGGTTTGCCGGTGATCATATCACTTAAGCGAAGCTTCGCGCGGCCCCACCAAGCTGAGCCCGACGCTTTGAACGTCGAGTAGTCGCAGTGCAGTCACAGACGTCAGGTAAGCCCCCTCTTTCGTGTGCAGCGGTTTGACCTGTATGCCTTCATGCCTCAACAGGAGCATGTTGACTTTACATTCACTCTGTTCGTCAGAGTGAATGTGGTTGACGTCGCGCTTCAATTGGGTATCAGCTGAGATCATTTATTGGCTGAAATCAAAGATTATCGTTGCTGTTGTTGGTTACTTAAGTAAAATAAATATCATGTTGTTTTATTGGCTGAAAATGAGGAAATAATCACGGCAGACCATTTGTCCCTTGCACCACCTTCCCAGCTCGGAAGCTCATTTTTTAAAACGCATTCCACCGCACAGGCACCTCTGCCGTCCCAACAATAAGCCAACCCGCTCCGACAACCATGCCAACCAGCATCGCCATCGCCAAGCGCATCTACCTCTTTATGGGCGCCAACACCGGCCTTGCTTCAAGGTCAGCCTCGTCCTGGCTCATCATGACCGACTGGAGCCTGGAGAGTGTTGAAGCGGCCGCTGATCGAGATCGCTCTGCTGTCGCTCAAGCTGATTCCAAGCCTGCGAACAACGTTGAGACGGCGCTGCTGGACCTGTCGATCCTCGAGTCGGCGCGCAAGTTCTGCGCCTCTTTTCAGTGCGCAGACTCTCAATGCGAATCTCACCGCTCTCCAACCGACGATTCCGCTCAACGATGCTGTAAATCTACCCGGGATAAAGGTGACTGTGGATGTCTCAGAGATGCCGTTTGCGCGTGTATTATTAACTCTTTCGACGCTACTATTCGATGCAAACACTCGCCGCTACTGGCACGAAACAGGCGACCGCACTTGGTCCGAGGACTGACAGGTATCATCGGACGAACTGATGAACGCGACAATAGCGACTCGGAAGGAGCTCCTGGGGCTCCCTCGCCTCCACGGGAAGCGCTCCGACGCTGGGAGAGTGTGGCAGAAGCTCGGAAACAAGCGCGCCCTTGCTGTCTCTCGCTCTACCATCGGGAGCGAGACTGCAGCCAACAACAGCGCCTCCAATGCCACCATCGACGTGGAGAGCATCGGTAGAAGCGAACTCGGGACTGTTCGTCCCATTTCTCCTCGTGCAAGCGGCAACACTGACGAGCAGGGTCACTCACTGCGTCCCAAGTCCACCCCGGGTGTGTCGCGGAGTGCAATGCACCCTCACTATCGTTTGGACACACACTCCGCCGCGGCCAGACGACCAACGACGTCGGATCCAGCAACGACGCGTGCTCATTTCTATGACCAAAGCCACCAGAGCGACAACACAAGCGCAAACGCCAGCTCCGACTCCGTGATCAGTGCGTAAGTGGCTTGCAATTGGTGCCGATCGCTCGGGAGACGAGTCCCCTCAACGCGGTCTGCTGTCTCTCGTGACATTCAGGGACTACATGAGAGCCATAGCGGAGCTACAAGACGAGAATGACTCGCTCCGCTACAACATCCACCAGCTGCACGCCACACTGCTCGAAAAGTGAGTAAATATGTATCGAACTGCGTGGGAAAACGTCCACTTGACCCACTCACACGCGGCTTACAGGATGCGCGGCGCGAATAAAGTGGTGGGCGGCGGCCAGTTCCGCGTCATGATCACTGCCACAGGCAACGCCTCCATTGCCAAGCGCCCCATCCCACTCTCAGAGCAGCCTGGATGCTCGAAATGCTCGTCTCTGCGCGGTGAGTTTGCGCGCCTGAAGCACGAGCTATCGCGAGCGGCCGACGCCAACGAGGAGCTTAAGCGCTACGTCGAGGCGCTGGAGCAGCGGCAGACTGCGTTGTGCGCCGAGCGGGATGGGCAGCGGATGGCGATCGAGCAGCTTGTGCGAGACGTGAGCGAAGGCAACCAGGCTCGAGCCATTGCGAGCGCGGACCGTGAGCAGCTCGAGCAGCAACTGCAGGCACTCGGGCGCGAGTTTGAGTGCGCGAGAGCAGAGATGGCTGAGATCACAGCCCAGACGAAGGCCGATCTCGCTGGTGCAAGTGTCACCGAGGCCCCCGAAACGCAGGACGCATCGGTTCAGGCGTCGCTGGTGCTCATGAACTTACGTGAGCGAGACGAAGAGGAAAGGAAACGGCACCATCGGGAACTAGCGCTGGTCTCTCATCAGTTGGTGGCATTCAAATCGGCAGAGGATGCAGCGCAAGAGGCTCTTGCGAGTGAACGAGAACGACATCAGAGCGCAGACATGGAGAACGGGCGGGGACTTGAGCAGCTTCAGCGGCAACTGGACGACCAACAAGCGAATGAAGGGCGACTGTACCAAGAGATCGCTGCTCTGAGTCACAAGAACTCGGATTTGACGGAGAAACTCGCGAAGAGAGCCCGAGAACTCGTCGATTGCCAGCGTCAAAATCTCAAGTCCATCGACGAGGTGGAGGCAGCTCATCAAGAAATGTTGGCCGACAGCCAGCACGCACATGAAGACGCGCTTCGTGATCTCAGGACGACAAACGCGGGTCTGGAGCATCGCATCCGCGCGTTGGAGTCCGAGAAAGCGGATTTTGCTACTCGAATCGATCAACTCGGCCAGGAAATCGCATTGAAGAGTGAGCAGAGTCGCGAGTGTCACGCAAAAGTCAGCAAGGATATCATCACCAACGACAATCCAAGCGACGCCATCGATCCGGAGGAGATATCGCGACTTGAGGAACAGCTCAAGCACACTGCCACCAGGCTGCAATCCGCTCTGGCAACACTGAACGAGACACAAGCACGCAATGATTCTCTGGAGACGGATGTGGAGGAGCGCGACGACGTGATTGCGCAGATGAGGGGCGCGCATGCTCGCGCGCTGGAGCGGGCGCTGGACAAAACCCTGCGCATCTGCGTGATAGCACCGACGGTGAATGTCCACCTGAGCAAACCCTCGTTGTCCAAGAAGTCGCTGGTCAGTAGCAGCAACGACGTAGTCCAGTGCCGCTCGTCGCCCCCTCGCCACACGGTCCAGGACGTCGTAGATAAGATCCTGCCCTTTTTCACCAAAATCATGGTGCAGCACGACCCAAGTGACCACGGGAGTCCGAGCAATGGCGCCAACAGCAACGACTCGACGGCGGTGCCACTACAGTCGGGCGTTCCGACGGACGCGTGGCTGCGGCAGCTACTTGATGGTATGAAGCAGCAGCTCGCGGATCGGATCGAGAGCGTCTACACGTCTCTCACGCCGCCGTCTTGACCGTAAGACTCAAATAGAGGAGACGAAGCGGATTGAGTCGAGCGAAATGTTCCTTCCTGCCGCTACTACTTGTATTTTGTGGTTGGATCTACCTACTGCAGTCTGGTAGTGCCGGCGTTTGCGTGTAAGTACTCCGTCAGGTGTCGGCGGAAGCTCGCCACCAGCTCCGTTGTCGCCAAACACCTCAATTTCGTATCGACACCGGTAGCAAATTCACGAGTGGGCGAATCTTGTGTAGCCTTGGCGACGAGAAGCTCCAGGACGCTTGGCGGTGGCTGCTGCTGCCTGTACGTCCCTTGCCGGCACATGATCAGTCCAATCTCGTGCGCCGTCAGGCGCCAGTCGAGCGCGCACACTTGGAGTAGCGCGGTGCACACGTGAAGCGTCAGCAGCGCTTGGTACTCGAGCTCAGTACCTCCGAGGCACTGAGTGAGCCAGTCTTGGTCGGCAAAGGCGTCCAACGCCTCGATGTACTCGAGCGTCCGCGCGTCGAACGGGTGCCGCGCCTGTGGCCAGAACAGCCACGCAAAGTTCGTCTCGCCCAGTGCTGCGATACTCGGAAGGCACGCGCCGTGGTCTATCGGCACGAGTCGATGAGACCGAGCGGCTGTACTACTACCGTCGAGTACCAGGTCTCGCGGCGTGGCCTTCTCCTCCACGACCAGCAAGTTTCCTCCGTGGCGGTCCTGATTCGCGAGGCGAATGTCCAGCACGGCGATCTCATGGACGTTCGTGGCGTCAAAGAACGTCGCTGCAACGTCGTCGGCCGTGCACTTGTGGGGAACGTAAGCTTGGAAGGCCCCACGCTTCGGCTCGCTGGTTCGGCTGGCGGAGTAGAACCCTGGATGACTGGCGGTCGCGATTGCCGTAGCCGGAACCCCTGCGAACGCGTTGCGGTCCAGCAAGTAGGCGACGGCCTCACGGATCGCAGCTTGTCCAGCGGGGATGCCGGCACGAATACCCGCTCCTGGTTTTGCAGTTGGCTTCTTGCCTCCATCGCTTGCAGACGCGTCATGTCGGAACCTTTTCGGGTTGTTGGGCGCGTAAGGTTCTTCGTCGGCGGGCTTGAACACGGCTACAAGGCGTCGAGCTCGTGTGCGCAGCAGGTAAACGCCGCCAGTGCAGTCGTCGACCAGGACGGGAGGCACGCGGGCCGCAAATCCAGCGCGTACGTCGGCTGCGATCACCGCGAGCTTGTCGTTGTTGCCCACGTACGTCTCAATCGTGAGAGTTGATGGTCTAGCGTGACGGTAGAGCACAAACAGTCAGAACAAACGCCACTGACACGAGGGAGGACCAGTGGGACGCACTCTGGTGCCGGGAGAGGAGTCGCTGAGCGCGGGGACGCCAGCTTGAGAGCTGCCTTAGCGGTCGAGACGACCTTGGGCTTGATCTGGACGAAGACCGTGACATGACTTGACCGGGCACCAGGCATCACAATGCTGCCATCTAGTCGAGCCTCATCCTTTGATGACGACTGTTGCTTCTGGCGGCGATCGTCGCCAGCAGAACCACATCCGCTCTGGTTTGCCGCTGATGATTGGGTCGTGGCGGGTTTGACCGAAGAAGAGAGACGCGTCGTCTTGACAATCGCCGTTGACGTGCTCGTTCGGTTTTTGGTGTGGCCGCCGCCTTCTTCGTGACTTCGAGGCGTGTTGGCCGTCGCGTCGAGCTTGAGCGCTGAAATAGTCGGGTCGGCGGTGGCGGTGCCGTTGTGGCGCATTCCTCCCGTTCGGCCGCTCGGAAGCAGACTCAACAGCAGAGCAAGAGCAGCGCTGGTCGGCGACGGAGAGCGCGCGCACCGCCACCACCGCCACCGAATCACCACTCGTTGGTGGTGAGTCTTGGAGTGGGGGCGACCTGAAGACTCGACAGGTCGAGTCTCGAAGTGAGCGACCACGGGACACCGAGACGCGAGTCGACTGAAGCATCGCTTTCCTCTCGGCCAGACCTTTGAGCACGAGTGGTTGGGTGATACTGCGCAGTGGTGGTGATAAGACACGGCCGAAGAGGCATCGACACTGGAGAGGGAGGACCGCAATGAAGATGAGCGGGGTGAGCATGTTGCACTCGGCCGGCGATCGATTGTCACAGGCGTATCCCCTGGGCTCAAGAAGCAGCTATATATAGCCAGCAGCGTTCATTCACATGACGTATGTCTCTCACGCGCGGGGCGATATCTTGTTAGTACAGCGTAGCCTCCACGTATACGGGCAACAGTTTTCCCTCTTGCCTGCCTCCCACTTGCCTCTCTCACGCTGTCAGCCGCTCGGCTTGTCCTCTTTCGACGGCGACGAGGAGGAGGAGCCTTCGGGCTCGCTCTTGCGCGTGCGCCGCATGCGAATGGTCGTGCCGTTCACGGGCAGCGCCTTGCCGTTGTCCCACAGCACGTGCCAGATCTGGCTGCACGTGACGCCGCGGTACGTCTCGCCGTCGTGCTGCCGCACGCGGTCGCACAGGTACACGTTGCCGCCGCCACGGCTCGCCGTGCACTCCTCGCAGAAGAAGGTCGTCTCGTACGCGCGCTTGCGGTCGCCGCGCAGCACCGAGCACACCTTGCACGAGCGCTGCCGCAGCTTCCGACCCGTTACGCCCAGCGCTGTGCGCGTCTCCCGGAACTCGGTCGTCTGTACGAGTGAGTGCACCGAGGCCCCCGCAGCGCTCACCGCTGCCACAGCCGCTGCCGCTGCCGCTGCCGCCGTCATCGTCACCGTCGGGGCCACCGAGCTCTCCGCGTCGGGATCTGCTGCCAGCGCGCTGATTTCTTGGGTCGCGACAGCGGCTGATGCCATGTCTGTAGGTGACCCGGGCGCCGTGACGCGCTTGCGCTTCTTGGTAGTCATGATGACGCTGCTGCCGTTGCCGGAAGGTGCCGGAGAGGGCTGTGTCGTCGCGAGCGGAGCAGGAACGGGCGCGTTGCTGTTGTCGCCGACCGGACGCGAAGTAGTCGCCGCGAGCGCCACGTGCAGCTGCGCCTTGAGACTGCGCACCTCGGCGCGCAGCTCGCGCACCTGCGCCTCCAGCACCTCCATTCGCCGCACCTCGAGCGTGCGCGGCCGCGGGAACACGAGCGCCGGCGGGTCACTCGCCATGCGCGTCGCGGCAGTCGTCCGGAGCTCGCTCTTGTCGCGTTTTCGGCTTTGCGGGTTTGTTTTTGCGCCCACCCCCACTTGTTGCACAAAATTCGGGCAAAATTATTAGACGAATAAGAAAAATAGATCAAAATGGAGCGTTAAATCGGGGTAATTCCATACAGTACTCGAGTAATGCTGATAACTTTAGAAATTAAAAAGATGCTCATTTTGAATGTGTCATAGAACGACAAGGGTACAGTAACTCGGAGCGTACCCCAGCGTTTCAAAAACGTTGCGACCTGTCAAACATGATGTCATCCGAGTACTATACTTACGCACACTGTCCATCCAGAAGGTATACAGTTGAAGCGTATACCACTTCATCCAGAAAGGACGCATCTACATGATGAGCACTGGAGAAGCGACAGCGGTGGTGCATTCGACGTTCCGGCCGCTGAAGGCGCGATGGTGCGGGGCGCAGGCGCGCGGAAGAGCATTGGACAGGCCTACGGCGCCATGCAAGAGCTGCAGGAGCTGCGCGAGCAGGCGGCGGAGCTGACGGACAAGAATCGTGAACTGGCCAAGGCGCTGGTACGTCGTGAGGAGCGGAGAGCGGCGGCCGGCCTCGCGCTAAAGGCGTCTAACACGCGACTTGTCTGTCCTTTCCGGTTGTCCATGCGAGTGCAGAACACTACCAAGATGGAGCTCACGCGAGGTGAGTGAGCGCTCGCTGCGCCTCTACGTGCTGGCTCCCATGCGGGGGCAGACCGACTAACTCTTGCTGTCGTGCGCCTTGCGAGACAGTGCGCAACATTAAGACGGACACGTTCGCGGAGAAGCGTACGCAGAGAACGCACTAACATCCTCGCTGCGAAATGCTGGTGTCCGGACGCCGTACGACTAACTGGCTGCTTGTCTGTTGCCGCTCTCGTCGTCGATAGTGGCGCAGTGGGCGAGCGAGCAGTACGGCCATAAGCAAGGTGAGCCGTGGACTTGTGTCAAGCATCAATCGCCTGGTACGACTAACCGGAGCTTGTCGATCTTCGCGACAGTCTGCGAGCGCGCAACGCAGTGCGACCTGGACAATGAGGCTGTTGATTATGCCGACAATGAGCAGCCAGAGCCCCCGTTTTCACCAACCCGCCGTGTGAGTGACGTTCGTTTTATTGTTTGTTTAGATGTCCGATTCAGTCTGACATGCGGTGTTGTACTTGTTCAGAGCAAGAAGAAGCCGCGCATGCTTTCGCCAATCGTCAAGACGTTCATGCCCGATCCAGGCTCGCGAGGTGCGCTGGACACCAGGTGAACCGCGATATGCTCGGCAGGAGTAACCATGCCCATGGTTCCTTGCGTTTACTGCGTCCTAGGCACACATTGTGTTGACCAGCGAGCGGTGGACGGCACCAGGCAAGAAGACAACCATTTTGACAACGACTTCGACATGGGGGTCATCTCAGCCATCTCGGAGGCAAGTGCTTTGCTTGGCTGGTCGCGAAATGACGGTTCGGTCTCTAACACCGGCGGACTCGTTTGCCCCTCGACCAGGAAAGCGAGCTGTCGTCACGGACGAGGCTGACGTTGGAGCGGCTGAGCCCACAGGTATGTTCGATGCGTCACTTATGCTAGCGGCGTCGTTGTGTGACTCATCTGCAAACAGTTTGGCGAGACTCGCCAGCATCTACGGACGCGCGACGAGGACACTTCGTACGCCAAGCCCAAGCTAAGCGTGAAGGTTCGGCAGGTAAATGCCTGCCTCAAATGGTTAGTGAGCATGCCTTACACCAGTTCATCACGCACCGGCTCTGCTTTGGTTGCTATAGAGCGACCACTACGGGCTGGGTAAGCGCGCTCGACCGTCAAACTCCCGTCCAACGAGCGGCCGAAAACACCAAAGCCCCACTGCGAACTGCACATCGCAGAGCTTCATTGTGACCATCTACTCCCCTCCGACACCCGGCGCGCGGCCCCGACGCGTCACGCGCCGACTGAAGCGCATCTCGTACGCCGAACCCAAGCTCAACACGAAGCTCCGACAGGTGCGTCGCGTAGCTTGGATGGGAACTCTGTTGCATCTACGGGACTGTTGTGGCCTCATGAACGTATCCACCTGCGTGTCCTGACCTCGTGGATCTCGTTCTGAGTTTCTTTTTCGCAGGGAGACAAGTTCACCTTCACAACTTGAAGGCAGCCATATGCACTCGTCCTCCACGCCGTCACCCATCAGATACGTCGTTGGGGATGGCTTCACCCCTCCAGATGCGCGTGCCAGGTCTCATGTTGCCCCTTAATACGAGTCGTTTTAGCCGTTCGAGTCCATTTTGCACTTGTAGCTTTCGTCTTGTCGGTAACGTCACCCGGATATATCAAATCAGATTTGATGGCAAGTCTACCCTTATATATGTGTAAAATCATACCAGGAAGGTAGTAATAGGGTGCGTCTGAACACCTACCCCTTCTTACCTCCCATCCTTATTACCCTTTGCTTATTGACTTGGAAATTGTATGCCCGCATTACTTCACCAAAAAGGAAAGTAAATCTGACCTTGGGTGCTGGCTATTTTTAGCTGATACAACGCGAGAAAGGTCCGTATTGTCGTATCACCACAGCATTTTGCCACCGCAAGTGGAAGCCGGTCGATCCCTCGCTCGCTCGCCACCGCAAACAAGGACATTCCCCGACCCGACCGCACGCGCCCAAGCCGCCTCTCTCTCTTCTCTTTCTCGCGCGCCGTCAGCTCTAAGCGAACGACCATGGGCTGCATCAGCTCCAAGCCGGTGAGTCGCTCTCCGCGTCGTGTCGTGCAGTTGTTGTGCCGTCGGTAAGGAGGAAGGCACTGACGCGCCCATTCTCGGTGACACTTTCGTGCGCAGGAACAAGATATTGTGGGCGCCGAGCCGGTCGTGACGGAGAACGGCGTCGAGCAGCACAAGTCCGCGGACGCCAAGGCGCCAAGCGACCCGAGCGCGCCCAACTCGACGAGCTTCGAGGAGCAGTACACGCTCGGCAAGGTGATCGGCTCGGGCACCTTCTCGGTCGTGCGCGACTCGGTGCACAAGCCCACGGGGCAGCGCTACGCCATCAAGTGCATCAAGCGCGAGGGACTCCAGGCCGAGGACATTGAGGCGCTCACCACGGAGGTCGCCATCCTCAAGCAGATGAACCACCCGAACATCATGATCCTGCACGACTTCTTCGCCGAGGAAAAGTACTACTACCTCGTGACGGAGTTCATGGCCGGCGGCGAGCTGTTCGACCGCATCGTCGAGAAGGTGAGTCAGCGTAGGCCGTGCCGATTGCGGTGCCATCATCCAGGGATCTAACTTGACTACATGTCTGATGATCATGCGCTGAACAGTCGTACTACAGTGAGCGCGAGGCGCGCGACCTGGTCAAGCTGCTGCTGGAAGCGATCAAGTACTGCCACGACGCCGACATCGTGCACCGCGACCTCAAGCCCGAGAACCTGCTGCTCACCAGCAAGGACGACGACGCCTCCATCAAACTCGCCGACTTCGGCTTCGCCAAGAAGATCGAGATCGACGGGGACGGCCTGGTGACCGCGTGCGGCACGCCGGGCTACGTCGCGCCCGAGATCCTGGAGGGCAAGCCGTACGGCAAGTCGGTCGACATTTGGAGCATCGGCGTCATCACGTACATCCTGCTGTGCGGCTACCCGCCGTTCCACGACGACAACCACAACGCGCTCTTCAAGAAAATCAAGAAGGGCAAGTTCCAGTTCGACTCGCCCTACTGGGATCACGTTTCGGACGACGCCAAGGACCTCATTTCGCAGATGCTCGTGGTCGACCCCACCCAGCGGTAAGCCTTCGCTTGGTGGGCTAGTGACGATGGCGATCTTCACGTGCTAACCTGTTCTCGCTTTGCATTGCAGCGCGACGGTCGATCAGCTGCTAGCGCACCGCTGGGTCACGGGCACACAGGTGGCGACGGTGCAGCTCACGAGCGCGCTCGAGGAGCTGCGCCGCTTCAACGCGCGCCGCAAGTTCAAGGCGGCCGTCAACACGGTGCAGGCCACCATCTCGCTGCAGAAGACGTACAGCAAGGCCAAGTCGTCGTCGTCCGCCGACGGCGACAACACACCGCGCGCCACCGCCGAGGCCAACGCCAGCGCATCGCCCGACGCCGTCAACGTGGAGCTCCAGTAATGGAGGCGACCAGGTGCTGCCAAGCGCGGCACTTTTCCCTTTTTACTTATCAGACATGGCGATTAGGACGAGAGTTGTCTTATTTTACCTCGGTTTTATGAATCAGTTTTTGACTCGGCTTCACTAAATAAATCAAGCGATTCGCAACGCAAAACCTACGTTTTACCTTGTATTGATGACGTCTTAGTCTTGAAGGATACGTTTAAAAAATACAATATTACTTCATAATAATTGCAAAATTGCAAAACTGCACTTCAACCCGCGCGAGGAGCGCCCCTCCCCGGTTTACGCCCTTACCAAAGACAAGCGACTAGGCGGAAGGAGCGGTTCATCGAGCGCGCCACTCTCGCTTTCTTCCAGATCGTCCGTCCCCCCGCATCTCTCGCTCGCCCCTCCTCATCGTAACGATGGACGCCGCCTTGGACTTGAACGGCCCGGACTGCGCGCACAAGCGGATGATCGTGCGCAGCTTCGCGCCGCACCTGAACAACGCGGCGCTCGTGCGGCAGGAGCGCTACTACTTCGCGCTCGGGCTCGTGCGCGTTCTGCTCGTGTTTGTCGCACCCGCGTGCGTCGTGTTCTACCTGCGCGACTGGTTCGTCCGGTCGCCGGCCGCCATCGTCGTCATGCTCGTCGCGGCGGTCGAGCTGTTCGTCCACGTGGTGGGTTACTGCATGATGACACTGTCGCTCTATGACCAAGGACTCGATGACTAACGCAGAGATTTGGTGGTCTTCAGCATCGGTATTTCGTCCTTTGGCCCGAAGGACGCGACAAGCGCTGGCGGTACTGGCACGAGGTGAGTTCCGGCCTACAATCACCACTCTCTGTGAAATACACTGACCCGAGACGAGCTGGCGAACCGCAGATCGAGATGGCGGAGGACACGTACAAGCTCAAGATCATGGGCTACTACCACCGCAAGATCGCCAAGTACGCGGGCTCCTTCCCCGTATCCTTGACGTCGGCGGAGATCGAGCGCTACTACGTTTCGCGCGGCGCGCTCGTCTTCTTGCTGTTCGTCGCCGCCTACGTGGCGTGCCTCGTGCTGCTGTTTTGGTGTCAGCAAGACTCGGTGCTTCGCATGCTAGTGCTGTTTATGCTGAGCGTCGGCAGCGGCTTGATCGTCGTGCGCTTCGCCAAGCTGCATCTCGTCGAGTTGCCGCAAGTCCTCGCGCTTCGTCAGCATCCAGACGTGAGTACTACGACTGTTGTGGACCTCGTTGCTGCCCGAAACTAATGTCGATGATCCGTGTCCCGGCTTGATTCTGCACCAGTTCGCCAATCACCTGATCCCTGGAGGTGCCACAGCGGAGGCCGTCCCGTTCGCTCGCCCCGTAGTCACCTACAGCACCGAGCAGCGCAACCCCGACGCGGTGACCATCGGCGTGGCCAAGCAGGTCGTCTAGCCAGAACTCCAAGCACGTCACGCTAGTTGTGTGAATGACTGCACGACCAGTCGGGAGTCTCTTCGCCCACCGTGAACGGCTAGTCGAGCTCACGTGTAGATACGTGCTGCTGTAAATGTTAGAATGCACGCTCTCCTCGATCGAATGCTGGGCTAAGCGACGGCAGGCAGTGCCAACGTTGGCAGCTTCAAGTGCTCCAACTTGCCGCGACCTGAATGGTCAAAAATAGTATTTAAACTCCTTTCATTGGTCATAAATGTGCTCTTATAGAGTCGTTCATCGATTCTATTGGATAAATACTGCCATTTTTGGCGGAAACTGGAAAGCTCCACGAGCTGCTGTTCCCGCCAAACTCGACCCGCGCTGCGTACGATCGCCATTCGCCAGCTCCGTCGCTCGCATGGTCGCGTCCGCGCCGCTCCCGTACGATGGCATTGACTCAGCGTGGGCAGAGCGGCAATTGGCCGCCTTCCGGGCGCTGTCGCCGTCCCCGCCGCCCGATTCCTTCCCCGCCTTCCTCTTTGGTCGGCTGTTGGAAGAAGACCTGCGCAAGAGCTGCCGCCCTACACTGCCCGAGAACGTCGGGTCGCTCCACGGCGTGACCATCCAGGGCACGTGCATCCTTCAGGTAAGACCTAGTCTATCTTGACCTTGTTAGTGGCCTTGCCTAGACGTATCGGCTGATGCGATGAAGTTGCGGCGGTTAGATCGTGGACGTCGTTAACATTGGCGCCAACTTCGAGCACCGCACAGAGGACGCCCGCGGCCAGACGCGAACGCTCAAGCTGTGCTTCACGGACGGCCACCAGCTCGTCTTTGGCTTTGAGTTCCAATGGCTGCCGCAGTTTTCGGTGCAGACGCCGCGCGGCTTCAAGGTTCGTTCTCTTGGGCTAGTACGATGCATTTGCAGGCGACATCAAGATGCATCAACTAACCGTTGGCGACGCAGGTGGTCATGCAGGACGTGAATATCCGCCATGGAATGCTGTTATTGACGCCGCAGAACTGCCAACTGCTCGGAGCCTCGGCAGAAATGGCCGCACAGAACCAGAAAGGAGCTCTTCAGCCTCTCGGCAACAGTCAGGACAACAGCAAGCTCTCGGGCGCCTACGCCGCGGCGCTCACGACTGCACAGTTTGGCTCAGCCAGCGGACTCATGGCCACTGATACAAATGGTGGTGACATCGCTAGCAGCACTTCTACCCGGGCAAGCAGGATGTCTACGACGGTGACCGATGCGAACTCGAGCGCAGCCACTGCACAAGGAGCGGGAGGCCCTGCAAACGCTAATGCTGGACAACGTGTGGTCGTTAGTGGCGAACGGTCGGCCGCGTTTGCTGCGCCGTTGCCACCAAAACAACAGGCGACTCCGCCAAATGCCGGAGTACCGCAACGAAGCAGAGACCCGCCGCCACCCGTCTTTGTCGATGTCATCTCGTCCGACGATGACTGTGAGAGTGACAAGACGGACCCGATGGTGGAGCACCTCTTTTACAGCCCCAACACACCGAGGCGACCACTGACAGCTCCGCTGGCGCCGCCACCTGCATCTTCTACACCGAACGCTCGTAAGAGACCGCATTCTGCCATTGGAGGAGCAGGCGCTGGAGTGGAACAGACGACTGGGACGCACAAAATGGCGCGGCCATCTCCATCTAACAGCGTCATCGTCATCGATGACCAGGAAACGAAAGCGGCCACATCCAGCAGCAGCACTACCGCCTATCGTAGTCGACCTCCAATGCCCGTGGTTGATCCAACGCAACCGTTCCAGTACTTCTCGAGCAAACGAAGCTTCCCGCATCTCGCAGCATTGCGACCACCTTCGCGCGAGCAACCGCAAATGGTGGTTGTGCGCGCGTTCATCAAGTCCGTCTCGGGCTTCCAGTTCCAGACAGGCGAGTACCAGCTGCGTGTGCTCGTCGAGGATTGCTCCCAAGTGCGCCAGGTGGACGTCGCGCCTGCGTTCGTGGCCAGCCTGATGGGCGTCTCGTGCGCCGAATTCACGCGCGCCATGCAACAGACACCCGCGATTGCGCACCGCTGGGCTGCACGCATGCAGTTCGCGCTCATGACGCTCGAAGGGGTCATGACCTTCCGCGTCGACCGAAGAAGCAGCGGAGCGGACGCAGCAGAGGTACTTACGCTCATGAACGTGCGCGACGTCACGCGCGACGACGCAAGTAAATTGCTCGCACGCGTAGCACAGAGCGTAAGAGGCGGCCGTTAGCGTGATCGGCGCGAGGTTGACAAGCAATGCAGCCACTTTGACGAAGGTCCCAAGCGTCTATTCGGCCTCTATGCATTCGTATACCTCTGCCTCGGTCATTAATGCTGTCTATGACATTCCTTCGCACGGCTTGCTAGTCCTTTTCACCCACTTCCGGTGCCAAAGATGGCTTCCCGGGTCTCGTCCTCCGTCAGCATGGCTGAGGGGCACGTTGGCTTCCACCTGAAGCTGCCGTCACCTCCGGTATCACTTCCACGACGCTTTCGTTCGCTCCAGTTGCCGGGTAATCCAACGAGCACGTCGTTCTTGGGCGTGGCTGTGCGTGGGTGCATGACGAACATGAAGGTGCGGTAGCCCGTCTCCTCAGCCCGCGCGTTGCGGTCGCGTTCGAGCAGGGTCTTGCAGCGGCGACGCCGGCGATTGGCATCCGAATGCGACAGCGCGTCAGCACTCGAGTGTCCAAAGTCGGCTGCGCGAGCGAGCACCTCGAACTCTGCGCGCGAGAGCACGGACGTGAGCGCGTCGGACCGCGGGTAAGTGAGCGCGCTCAGCTTGATCTTGCCCACACAGCACGGCGCCATCACGTACGCCGCACCCGCCTTCAGACACTTCTCCATTGCCATGTCGGTCGCCTCGCCGCAGGCGTGGAGTGCGATGCCGACGTCGAACGGCTGGTCGTACTCGTCGATGAACCCGCAAAAGATCTCGACGTTGGCGAGCTTGGCGGGTGCCACGCGCTCCTCCGCTTGTATCGACAACGCGAGCCAGGCAAGAGTGTTATTATACGCTTCACGAGGCATCCTCAACACAAAGCAAGCGTACAAACGCACCGATAGCGAGCGACGGCGCCTTCTTGTCGAGCAGGACGAACTTGCAGGCGGGGAAGAGGCATGCGAGCGGCAGCGCAACATACCCGGAGCCCGCGCAGAACTCGACGACGACGTCTCCAGGTCTAGATTACGACCGATCCCATCATCAGAAACGCCCTCTTAATTAAGGGAGAACGCTCAATCACCAACCTGAGTACCCGCCGGAGGAAGACAGCCAAGTTCTCGACCTGGTGCCGCTTGTTGCGCGCGCGCAGCGGCGGGAGCTTGCCGTCACGCGGGTGGATGCCCTCGGGCAGCGCGTCCCACGGGATCACAGGCGCGTCATCAGCATCGTCAGGCGCGTGCGCGCATTGCAGAGGGTTACAGCTGTATGCGCACGCGTCTCCGCCAAAGGGCGAGGCGTCCACGCGCTCCTGAAGCTCCTCGAACCACTGGCGCGAGTCGCGGGGCGCACGCAGCCCCTTCTTGAGAAGCTTGCGGCGGCTCTTCTCGCTCTGCAGCGCTACAACTTGGTCCGCGGCCACATCGGTGTCAGTACTAGATGCCGATGGAGGAGATGCGGCCGAAGTCGTAGCGCCCGAGCGGCGGCAGCGCTCAAAGTCCGCGTCGTCCCACGTGCCCCATGTCAGCGTCGGAAGCACACCATTCATCGCGGCGCTTTTGATGATCCAGCGTAACCCAGGCGCTCGCAAAACGTAACCCTTTCGGATCGATTTTTGACATTTTCGACTGATTACACTCTCCTACCAAAAAATGGCGTGTTGCGCTGGCTTTTGGCGTGTTTCGCAATACAGAGGGGTAGGTACCTCGTATAATTAATCACCTGTCAAAGATAGATGGGTGCCTGACCGTCTGAGCTTCTGGAAGGCTCTGTTGGTGACGTATCCTCGGCTTTCGGCCTGATTCGCGGTGCGCAGTCGCCCCAGCGCACGCGCGAGGGTCGGATAGACCAACCAAGTCACTGTGGCGCCGGTTCTTTCTCAATTTTGTCCGTGGGTTTTGACACGCTTTGATAATGCAAGGCCACGCACCGACAAATGCGGCGTCTCTGCGTGTTTGTACGTACTGTACTGTAGTTTCGGTTGTGCAACACGACGCTTGCGCCGTCAAACCGACGGCCCGGCAAGGAACACGCCCACGCATTCATTCACCACGCACAGGCTTGCGCATTGCTTGGCGGCCGTCGAGGCTCGAGATGAGGTGTGAACATGAGGGGGTCCCGAGGGTGGCGTCGGCCGCATACTCACGTCAAGATTAGAGGAGGGGAGAGAGGGGCAGGCTGGACCTTTGACAGCGCGTCATCCGGCTCTCCCATTGGCTCCTGTTTCCACATTTGACGCGTTCGGATTGGCCAAAATCCCGCCTGGCATCGTCCCACACGCGCGCCAACCAATGGTTGGCAGGCATTCGTCAGCGAGGTTTTTCACTAGGTTTCTTTCTAGGTTTTTCATCTATCCCTGGCTGCGCCTCGTTCACATTTCCTTTCTTCTCGCCGACCGCGCAAGTCCGTCCGCACTTTCTCTTTCTATACAGAAGCCAAGATGACCCAGTCGGAGACCAAGACGGAGCGCACGTTCCTGTTCACGTCCGAGTCGGTGAACGAAGGCCATCCGGACAAGCTCTGCGACCAGATCTCGGACGCGGTGCTGGACGCCTGCGTGGCGGAGGACCCGCACTCGCGCGTGGCCTGCGAGACGTGCGCCAAGACGGGCATGGTCATGATCTTTGGCGAGATCACGACCAAGGCGGTCGTCAACTACGAGAAGGTCATCCGCGACACGATCAAGAAGATCGGCTACGACGACCCGGCCAAGGGCCTCGACTACAAGACGGTCAACGTCATCGTCGCCATCGAGCAGCAGTCACCCGACATTGCCCAGTCGGTGGACTCGGTCACGGATGAGGACGTCGGCGCCGGCGACCAGGGCATCATGTTCGGCTACGCCACGGACGAAACGGAGGAGCTCATGCCGCTTTCGCACGTGCTCGCCACTCAGCTCGGCGCCAAGCTGACGGAGGTCCGCAAGGACGGCACGCTCGACTGGATCCGCCCGGACGGCAAGACCCAGGTCACGGTCGAGTACAAGCAGGAGAACGGTCGCATGATCCCGCAGCGCGTGCACACGGTCGTCATCTCGACCCAGCACAACGACGACGTGACCAACGAGCAGATCGCCGCCGACCTGATGAAGTACGTCATCCAGGCTGTCATCCCGGAGAAGTACCTCGACGACCAGACGGTGTACCATCTGAACCCCTCTGGACGCTTCGTCATTGGTGGCCCCCACGGTGACGCCGGTCTCACTGGCCGCAAGATCATCATCGATACCTACGGTGGCTGGGGTGCCCACGGTGGCGGTGCCTTCTCGGGCAAGGACACGACCAAGGTCGACCGCTCGGCTGCCTACGCTGCTCGCTGGGTCGCCAAGTCGATCGTCAAGAAGGGCCTTGCGCACCGCGTGATCGTCCAGCTATCGTACGCCATCGGTGTGCCCTACCCGCTCAGCATCCACGTCGACTCGTACGGCACGGTCAAGGAGGGCCTCTCGGACGACGATCTGGTTGAGATCATCAAGAAGAACTTCGACCTGCGCCCTGGTGTCATCCAGCGTGACCTGAAGCTCAAGCGCCCGGTCATGCAGAAGACCGCTGCTTACGGCCACTTCGGCCGCGAGGACGAGGACTTCACGTGGGAGACCGTCAAGGACATTCAGGTCTAACTGGCCTCCTTGGGGAAGTTGGATTGGATGGTCGCCTTGGGCTTCTTGACTTCGCGAGCGCCGACGGTCCATGACTGTCGTGCTGCTTGTGAATCACGAAACCCAACGAAGGAAATCGGCGCTTTGTGGCGGGGGAGGGGAGCGTACTTGCTCTGTGCACTCAGGATGGAGCGACCTACCGGGTTGTCTCCTATGCTGCAGTCCATACCTGCAGGCAAACTCCCGACCCCGTCAGCACTCATTTCCATTCACATGCGACGAGGAAATCATACAGCTTGCTTAGGAATCTACTCGGCGGGTGCGAAAGTGACATACGCATTGCCGCATGACGCATTTGCTCCGCTCTAAGTGTCTAAATATATCGAATCAACTCGACGCGATGTTTCATCTGCTTTCTAAATGTCAAGCCCCGCGTGAAGCGATGAAGACCTGACAAGGGGGCATCGTTTCGTTCCACTCGACGTGTGCTTGTCGGTCTTGGTGAGCATGTGAATGTGGCCAACACCACCGCGGCTTGTACTCCGGAACATCTTGCTGACCCTGGCAACTACTGGACGCAAAGGGATACTTCCTCTGTTCGCGAAAAGAATGAAGGGTTCGACTTTACGCCACATAGAACTTTTTCTACTGCTACAATTTTTTCGTGCAGGGCCGTGATGGAAAGCCCGAGTTCTCCTCTAACCACCCATGTTCTTTTGGCGCCAAAACACGCTACCAAAACCTAAATACCATCCACTTTGAACGATCACCTTTGACAGGTAAAAAATGATTTTTTCGCTGTTCAAATTCTATGAAGTATTTTGAGCAGGCAAAAATATCCTCTGATTGGTTAGATTCTTGTCTTCTCATTTCTGCCGGTATTTTGATGATACAGCGTAAAGTGCGGTGCAAAATTATAAGACGGGGCGAAAAATCGTGATTTCTCACCAACCACAGCGCAGATTGAGACCGCGCTTGGATATGATTGGCTGTAAAGCATTAGAAATTGTGTCGTATTGTTTGCAGCTCGAAAGCA
>JAADXW010000456.1:0-21465 GCA_023337975.1 Phytopythium ostracodes
CCACGTTTTCGCCCTTCAATGTTCCTAAATTAACCATCGAACGAACAGTGCGAGAGCGATCATTTTGACGGCGTTGCAGGGAACTCCCAGTACAGTACAGTAGGGCGGAAAGATCGCAGTGATGGGGCTGACCCCTTCCTCTCGTCAGCTCAGTCGATCTTTATTTAAAATAGCACCCCGCGTCTGGACGGAAAACCACCGGATCAAGCCGCTCTACTCTTTCGCCAAGACAAAACCGAGCGACCCAAGCGCAAAGAGGTGGGACCACGGTGCTATTCACCTTACATCTCCCGGTGTGAACGCGACGGTAAAATAAACTGAAGGCGAAGAAAACACCCTCCCCATCCCTCCGCCCCCCCTTCCTCCAGTTGTCAACTTTCCACGGATCACCCAGGCGACGATCTTTCAAGTAGAGCTCTCTACACACAAGTTGACTCTCTACACACTGCACTACAAGACCCTTGATGCCTCTGCGGAGACTCATGCAGACCGTAGGTTCCGATCCCGTGCCGCCCCCCTCGCCGCTCTCCCGGGTGTTTGGGGTGCCCGTCCCCGCTATCGACCGCGGGTTTCAACCCTGGCCGCCCCAATCGTCTTCCTGGCCAACGATGGCGTCACGTGGGACCCTACCAGATCGTTCCGACGCCAGGGATGGGAGGGACTGGACGAATGATCAGCAATATCGCCGCCACTACTACAACACGCAGCGCGATGACCGCTACTACCAGGACTGGCGAGACGGAGACGATGTTGATAGTGGTGCTAGCCCTCCGTTGCGTTGGCCGGAGCCTGCTCGTCATCGCGAGCCGATCGTGGCGCACCGGTTCTCACCACGTAGTCGCAGCGGGGACGAGGACTATTGTGCGTCGCCTCGAGAAGCGGAGATGGAGAGGAAGGCGATCGACACAGAGGCGGGCGTCCTCCTCGACACAGTCAGCAGCATCAGCAGCGGCTGGCGACGGCCTCGGACCCGCTCCCGCGCACTACGAGTCTCATGGGCCACGGCTAACCGGACGAGTGTGGCAGTGGCAGCAGCTTCAAGCGGATTAAGCGAGAGGATCCAGCACCGTCACGACCGTCGAGCAGTATTGCTGACGACGACCGCCGCCGACGGCGAGCAGCCTTCGCTGGCTACGATCTCGACGACTGGGATCGGTATCCGCATCCCTGGACGCAGTCGGATGAGCTGCCGGCCGAGAAACCTAGCCGCAGAGATGGGCCGGCACACCACGCTCCTTACAAGTACTACGGCGGGCCGACGTCGACTGGTTGGAAAAGCGACGTGACCGGTCCCGAGCCGAGGGGGAGCGCCGAGAGCGCCCACCGCGGCATTTCATCCGCTCGGACAGCGAAGATCTCGCCGCTGAACAGCTCTGCTACGGCCGAAGCACGGGCAGAGGAGCCACCGCCGATCTCGACCGCGCATCGGGACAAGCGGACGAGCCTCTAGCCCGACATCACCGGATTGGCCCGTCCAGTTCAACCGATCTCTCTCCGGCTCGCTATCGTTCCCACTCGTTCGAGGCGACTGAAAAGGACCAGGCCAAAGGGAAGCGCAAGCGGCGAGATGAGGCGGTAAACGATGACGACAACGTGACTAAGTAAGACAGCTCGCTCGAGTACTCGCTGCAGTATGAGCTGCATCATCAGTACCAGCAGCGTCCCGCATCGAAGGAGGCGCGTGACGTGCAGCTATGGTTCGGGTCGTCAGAGAGAGAACCGTCTAAGTCGACTGCATCATGCGCATTCACCGCGACAATGTCATCATTATCGACTCGGACGGCATCCGACCGTCGACACGAGCTGACGATTGCCAAGCTGCGGCTCCAGTCGCGCGAGTTCTTGCGCGCCGTACAGCTGGAGGCGCTGGTGGCCATGCGCGAGTACCTAAGCGACGCGACGCTGCGCGAGCTGCTGGCAGCGAAGTCGCGTTGACTGGCGTGAATTTCGCGTTAGTTGACGTGGATTTTGCGAATTTGGCTTTGATACACGAATTTGTACAGCAAAAGTGGAACTCACGGTTAATTCAACTTCTTTTTACTGAATCATATGACGGAAATTGAAAAGATAAAACATGGAACGGATGCCTCTCGCTTTACAGACAAATCGAAATGGGCGGTCAAGAGTCCACATCGCGCGCCGAGTAGGGTGGGAGAGTCGCTCAATGAGCAGTTATATCTATGGGACGACGCGTTGCTCAGGAAACTAACAGTAAATTTATATATCATGCACGAAGAACCTCGTGGAGAAGTTAGGGAGGGCGACTCGGTCGAAATGTTATCCGGTCTATTTGAGAACGTTTGTTTACGGACTCGCGACGAGCAGTAGACCTTGTGGGGTGGGGACAACGGGCACGTTCTGCCACAACACACTGCAGTTCAGTAGTGTAGAGTACTCTACGGAGAAAGCGGCGACATGATGAAACCGCCGTGCTGCCTTTTAAAAATTAGAAGGCGGCGCAGCGGTTTCATCATCTAAACCTGGACGGATCTCCGTCGCTTAGTCTGTGTAAAATAATAAGTTGCAATTTCTTAATTGAATTAATTTTCCGTTCTTACTTAAATCAGGATACCTGCAACTTCAGTTACCTGCGAGGACGAATAGATCTCAAACTAAAACAATTTCGACTGAACTTTACGAAACGCCCCACTGCGACAGTGAAGTGGCGCAAAGCCGTTCCGCCGCCCATTCTCCGGCACCACACGATTGCGAGCAGCCTTTTTTAGCGGCAGTGACAGCCCACCACTCTACTCTATCATCGCAGTAAATTTAGCTCGACCACGCGCGTTGGGTCCCATTTGTGTGATGTCGGAAGGGTTCGCGTTGGTCCAACGGAATACCAACACGCGCAGAATAGAGCGCGCCTAAAACCTACATTTGTGTCAGTTCGGCGTTGCGATCACGTTGATTACCCCCCACCGCGTGGGCCCCAGAAATACACTCAGGTACAGTACAGCAGGTACAGTACAGTAGTGAGGACGTCTCCATAACCGCGTCCCGTCTTCCAGATATACATACAATCGCGGCACACCTGGAACAGCAGTCCACTGATGTGAACGGCTGTCCAGCGTGATGGTCGCCCTGCTTGCCCGCTTGACCCCCCACTGTACGGTACGCTGTTGCTTTACTCTTGACTTGAGTCAAGCACCGCAACAGCACAATAGGCAGGAAGGGGAGTTACAATCCCTGACAAACGGGGTTTCTTCCTTCTACGTTTTCCCTACGGACTCCATTCCGTTATTTTCCGTCCAGACGGGGGAAGTCGCCCGCACCCTACCGTAGCGGGCTCACACTGTCAGAAACCTACCGCAAAAGAATGATGCGGTTTTCCGGTAGTCCCTACCATGCAGTACATTTACCCATACATTTCCCAAGAGAAGCGATCTATTTTTCTTCCAAAATTGCAAAGGTGCACCCAGAGTGCCAATCGCATTTCGCCCGCAGGAATCAAACGTAAAAATGAAGCTATCCGCCCCTCTCTAAATCGATAAACACTCTTCTTGACTCCCCGCGCCGTTCTCAGTCCCCGATTTTCCACGGCGTCAAACCCAGCCGAACGTTTTGGGTAGGGCAATTCGATAGATCTACTCACGGTGGCGACCATTGTGACTGCTCCGCCCTACGCGGCGCAGGTGAAGTGGGTTATAACCGACGGCTCGATGGAGCACATGGCGCGCTCGCGGGCGTTTAGTGGGCGCTATTCCGTGAATTCCGACCTCGAATCGCCCTCTTGGACGACTGCCGCCCTACCGTCTGGACGAGTCCCGAGGGTGTCCAACGTGTCGTCATGTTTGACTCACCAAACGTCCTCCCTGCTACCTGGGACGCGTTATTCTATTGAACAACCCGCGTTCTACCGCAATGGGGATCGTGACCGAGTGCTGTACGACGCCAGTCCCTACCCAGACGATCGGCGCCACGGCCTCGACATGCGATACGTGGAGCACTACCACACAGTGGGCGATCGATATGAAGACCATTCGTCGGTTTACGAGACCTCGGACCGCCCCGTCGACCCCGTTCGACAGCGCGAGCCACTTGTGGCGCACCAGTTCTCACCGACAGGATACAGTCAGCATGACCATTACTACTTTGGAGCGTCTAGAGCGGAGAGCAGGGGTTCCGAGTCTGTAGAGCAAGCGTCGGAAAGGCGCGCGTCTCCGCAAATCCACCACCACCACCGCCAGCGTTCGGGGACGGGCTCACCTTCGCTCCCGCGCATCACGAGTCTCCTGGACCGGAGCCGACTGGACGACCGGGAGGATCGCAGCAGCTATAAGCGAGTCAAGCGAGGCGATTCGCCGTCACTCAGACCAACGAGCAGTAGAGTCGGCAGCTGGCAGCGACAGCTCACCGAGTTCGCCCTCGACGATCCAGAGTGGGGCCGTCGCGATCACCGGGCGCGGCCGTCCGAGTCGTTGGCCCCGGCCGCATTGGAACGACCGAGCAGCACGACCCAACGCAGCGGCAGGTCTTCTCTCTATACTCCTCACACCTCCCGTGACGGACCATCGCCGACTGGTTGGAGGAGCGACCTGACGGTGTTCCGAGCCGATAGCGGCCTCCAACAGCACCCGGCGCGCCGCTTCCTCCGCTTGGACAGCGCGCCTCTCATCACTAGGGAACAGCAGCACGGCGGTCAACGCCAGCAATTCACAGGCCATGGCGTGAGAAGTGAACGGAGAGACGACCTTGGGCTTGTGGCTCGTCAAGTGGACGTGCCGACGGCCCGACACCAGATCCAACGCCACTCACACAGTCCACCGGATCACTCACCCGTTCGTCATCATTCCCACCACTCGGACGAGTTAAGTCAAGAGCAACAGACGAACGGCAAGCGGAAGCGGCAGGTCCGGGCGGAGTACGACGACGTCGAGAGCGTCGCGCGAGACAACTCGCGCCAGCACATACTGCAGTACCATTGGAACCACCTGCAGCCCGCGTCGAGTGAGGCGCGCGACGTGCAGATCTGGTTCGGCTCTTCCATTCACCAGTCAGCAGATGTCTCGGCCGACTGGGGGCCGCCTCCACCATCTTCGTCACCACCGACAGCGTTATCGTTATCCACGACGACAACGTCATCATCATCGACTCGGACGGCATCCGACCGTCAACACGAGCTGACGATTGCCAAGCTGCGGCTCCAGTCGCGCGAGTTCATGCGCGCCACACGGTTCGTGCGCAACGCGCGAGGCGAGATCGACTGGGTCGCGACCTTCCTGCAGGTCGGCTTCGCGCGCAACAGCCTGTATGCGCTCATGTGTCCGCGGCGCAAGGGTCGGTGGAAGGCCGAGGAGGAGGAGTACGCCCTGGAGCTGCTGCATCTGCTGGACAACGGCACGCTGCGGCTGCGCGCCGGCCAGAGCGTGCGCGCGTTCATCATCCGCAAGCTGCACAGCGACGACATGCGTGTGCTGAAGAAGCTGAGCAACTGCAAGCGCTTCCACTTTGCGCGGTCCATCAGTCCGACGCTGCGTCCCGGAGGCGACAAGGGGAATGCTGATGAAGAAGACGATGCTGACGATGACGATGACGACGCGGTCAAGGCGGAGGAGCGGGTGCCGGGCGCCTACGTGGCCCTGGAACGGCTGAGCAAGCTAAAGCGCGAGTTCTTGCGCGCCGTACAGCTGGAGGCGCTGGTGGCCGTGCGCGAGTACCTAAGCGACGCGACGCTGCGCGAGCTGCTGGCAGCGAAGTCGCGTTGACTGGTGTGAATTTCGCGTTGGCTGGCGTGAATTTCGCGTTAGTTGACGTGGATTACTGCGCTCACAAACGTGAAATTCACTTTACTGCCGGGCTCTAACGGCATATTTTATTCTCCTTTGGGGCAACAATCGAATTGAACCCGTCAAAAATTGCACTAAAAAAGAATGGCCTTTAATTGGTCAAAATCCTGCGATCAAGAAATGAATCTCGCCGCTCCGAGATGTCGTACGAAGGTCGCGCGAGCGCCGCGCTACCGGCCGCTCTACCGCCGCCCTCCCCTCCCTACTCCAAATCCCCCCTTCAAGTACAAAAAAAACAACAAAAAAGTGGAGCCACGCCCCACCAACATACTCGTAGTGTCTGGGTAGTCCATTTCGACGAATTCCCCGATCTTTGCCTCCCGCGGTTCATGGCGAGCTTCAGGCACTTTTTCCAGCGCGTCGCGCGCTCCGAGCCCGTGCCGACGGACGCGGCAGTCGGCGACGCGTCCGAGGCGGAGGAGGGCGCCATCGCGGCGGCCTGGACGCCCCGCAGCGCCCGCGGCGGCGGCAGCAACAACAACGCGGGTGGGACGGGGGCAATCGCGATCGAGAGGTCGATGCCGGTGTCCTCGGGCGCGTCGCGCTACTTTGCGCGCAAGGACAGCGCGGCGGCGGGGCGGCGCGGGCCCATGTCTTCCTCCTCGTCGTCCTCGTCGGAGGAGGACGAGGCGGCTGGCGCGGGACTGGAGGCGGCGGGCGCGGGCGCGCCGCAGTCCTCGAGCTACTTCCGGCCGCGCACGCTGGACGGGTACTCGCGCTACCTGGAGGCCGTGTACATGGAGGGCGAGCTGCAGAAGCAGAGCTCGGAGAACCCGGCGCGCTGGAAGGCGCGCTGGTTCGTCATGCACGATAACAAGCTCTTCTACTACAAGCGGCGCTCGGACATCCTCGAGAAGAAGCCATCGGACCGCACCTGCTGCGCCGTCATCAGCCTCGAGGACATTGACTCGGTCACCACCGCGGTGCGTGCGTCGCATGGATGAAATGGTCCATCTATCTCATTAATGGCGACGGATGCTGACGCCCTGTTGGGCTTGTTTCATGTGTGTGGGAGGCAGAAGGACTTTGGGGTGGCGGCCTTCCAGATCCGGCTCGAGAGCCGCCGGTACATCCTTCGCGCCGAGTCGCGCGACCGGGTGCGTCGCTTGTGTCCCTCCCAACAACCTCCAATATGGGTCGCTGGAGGAGGAGTCTAACGTGTCGCCTGCCTCTCGACAGATGCACGACTGGCTGTTCAACTTCCAGAAGTCCATCGCCAACATCGTGTCGGCGCTCTCGAGACAAGTGCGCGCTGCTGCCACCGCGGAGTCGCTCGCTAGACGGTGGACTGACGGCCGTCCTCATTCTTTTCTTGTGTTGTTGGCAGGCGGAGCACCGGCCCAATCGCCTCTGCAACTCGCTGTCGCGAAGGGTACGTGCGCTAGCAGGCCTCCTTGCCACCGCAGCATGACAGACCAGACCGTCCCTGACCGCTGTTGCCGTCCGTTTTCGCACGCAGAAGAGCCTCTCGCGCGTGAACCGCAGCGTCTCGTTCGACTACCAGGACTCCAGCGGCGGCGGCGGGCTCGTCCACCAGAGCGGCAGCGCCATCGAAGACTACCTGCGTGGCCGTGCCAGCGGCGGCTTCTTCTCGTCCGAGAGCTTCTCGGACGACTCGACCACTGGGCGCACGAGTCCGCGGCGAGCGAGCAGTCCGATCAGCATCGGCAGCTACGGGCCGCGCAGCCCGCTCATGTTTGCGTTCGACGACATGTCCGAGTCGCAGCAGTCGGTCTCCGTGCTGCGCAACGAACCGCTCGTGGAAGAGAGCAAGGAAGAGCTGGACGACGTCGAGGAGCTGGACGGCGCGGAGGACATCCAGGCAGCGCTCATGGCCGCTCAGGACACAAGCGGCACGCCGCCGATGGAACAGACGCTGTCGCCCCCCGTCGCGCCGGTAGGGAAGTACATCCCGCGGTATCTTCGGAATCGCAGTGCGGCCACGCCCACATCGCCGCCGCCGTCAGAATCGACGTCTCCGCCGCCAGAGCCGCTGCCAGCGACATCGCCACCGACTGCAATTGGGCGATGGGTGCCGCGTCACCAGCGGGAGCACGAGTCTTTACCGACGGCCACGACGACACCAGCGCCTGCAGCAGGGCGGTGGGTGCCGCGCCACCAACGCGAGGGATACGCCGACCTCCAGCCTGTCGAGAGCTTCTCGTTCAACGCGCGCGAGTCGCTGACCGAGACGTTCGTGACTGAAGACAGCTACTCGTCAGGCGACGAAGTGCACGGCGTCACGTCGCTTCTCGGCGTGCGCAACGCCATGGAAGACGTGTGCTGCTGTGTTCCCGATTTGAACACGCTGATAGAGCAGAACGCGGACGCGCCCGACGCTTCCTCTATGCCGAAGCAGTCCATCTACGCCATCTTCGACGGACACAGCGGCGTGAGGGTACGTTACCATGACCTTGGGGCACTTGGATGGTGTGGCGAGTGACTTACCTGGCTTGTATCTCTTCTATGAAGGCGGCGACGTTCTCGAACCAGCGACTGGTGTCGTACCTGACCGCGCACGAATCGTTTTTAACCAACACGAAGCAGGCGTTCGAGGAGTGCTTCAAGCGCATCGACCGCGAGTTCCTCGAGAAGGCCGAGGCCGAGGTGAGTTGTTGGGCGTGTGATCACATCCCCGAACATACTCCTGATCGCGTGGTGCTTTTGCTTCCTGCAGGGTCTGAGCGACGGCACGACGGCGGCGGTGGTGCTGATCCGCGGGAACCGCCTGATGACGGCGAACGTCGGCGACAGCCGCGCGGTCGTGAGCATCTGCGGCAAGCCGCTGGACGTGATCGAGGAGCAGACGCCCGGTCGCGAGGACGAGCGCAGGCGCATCGTGAGGAATGGCGGGTGGGTGCGCGAGGAGCGCGAGCTGCACATGTCCAAGCTGCACTCGATGGACCTGAGCGACCCGGAGATCCAGCAGAAGGCCGAGCGCGTCGTGCAATGGGTCAACATCTACCGCGTGAACGGCGAGCTGGCCGTGTCGCGCGCCATCGGCGACATCGACTACAAGGGTGACGCGCTGTCCAAATACGAGTACTGGGCGTTCCCCGACGGCCACGACCGCGTCTTCCACGGGGACCTCATCATCTCGCGGCCCGAATATGTGGTAAGAACGTTGTCAAAGCATCATGATCACATGGCAGCTTGAAGCCGCTGACCTCGTTGCTGTTGGTCCAGGAAATGGAGATCACGCCCGAGTTCGAGTTCCTGATCCTCGCGTGCGATGGGCTGTGGGACACCATCACGAGCAAGGAGGCCGTGCGGCACGTGGCCGCCAAGTTGCGGGAAGGATACTCTGCCAAGGTGCGTGGACGAGTTCAGGATGGTGATGGATAGCTGCGACTCCGATGAATCACTAACCTTTGCATGGCGTTGCGACGGATGCAGCAAGCGAGCCACTCGCTCGCGAATCTAGCGATCCGGTCGGGGTCGTCCGACAACGTGTCGGTTGTCATCGTGTTGTTGAACACGGACCACTCGAGATAGAAGATAGAGAAGCAGACCAGCCAGCCAACTCACCACCAGCCAGCCAGCATTCGACGTGACAAAAGCGCTTGCTACCTGCACTCGATGCGCGTTCGCCACCGATTGACCTATTTACCTGGGCGAAGAAAGTGCATATCAAGTGAGCGAACGACAAAGTCATCCATGCGTTGGAAAATACACCCTCCAGTATTTAAATCGACACTAGGAAGTGCTCCCAGCGACGTGCTTTATCTACCAGGATAGCGGTCGATCACGGGAAGCATTTCGCTACTTCTCCATGGACGCAATGACGTCTGTATGTACATACCGGGGATTCGTGCAGGTTAGCCACTGACAAATAAGACATTTGTATGGGCAACAGAACATGTCGACCTACCTTCGACGATCTTGGAAAAGGCTGGCGCCGCGACCGAGTTCGGGTATTCCTCGAGGAACGACACGCCTTCCTCGCACGAGCCCGTCATCTTGTCGTCGAGAGGCAGCCGGCCAAGGAACGGAACGTTGAACGCCTTCGCCATCGCTTCGCCACCACCCGACGTGGACGGAAACACATCCATTTGAATCTGGTAAGCGTAACAAGCGTATGATCATCAGATGCCACAGTCATGTCATGCGTGGTATGTCCACGAAGACCTACCGAATGCTGAAGAAGCTCCGGTGCCTTCTCTTGGAGAATCTGTTGAGATAACACACCATAGCCACAAAGTTAGTTGTGCTGCTGCAGGCGTGAAGTATGTTTACGTGTGAGGCAACCTACTTTAATGAACGCCTCTGTCTGGTCAGCGCCATCGTTGCCCACGATCCGCACGTCTCCAAGCGGGCGCTGCACGCCACTCATGTTCTCCACTACGCCCAGGACGTTGATCTTGGTCTGTGCACAGGTGTATCCAGACGCGAACTCAGTTCATCTCTGGTTTCCAAGTCCAGCTTGTCACGACTGAGCCTACCTTGCGGCAGAAGTTGAGCTCCTTGCGCACGTCACTCAGTGCGACCTCCTGAGGCGTCGTCACGACCACCGCGCCGTCCAGATCTGCCTCCTTCATGTACTGTTACGGGTATTGAATGAAACAAATACGGTTAGAAGCCAACAGCACCCATCTGAAGCTCGGAAAGGAGCGACGAAAGCTACCTGGACGATGCTAATGTGCTCATCGGACGTGCCAGGAGGCGTGTCAATGATGAGGTAGTCGAGCTCGCCCCACTGCACGTCAACGAGGAACTGTTTGATGATGCCGCTTTTCTTGGGGCCGCGCCAGATGATGGCGTCGTCTGCGTTGGGCAGCATGAAGCCGATCGACATGACGCCCAAGTTGTCGTCGACGTACACGGGGGACCACCCGGCCGCGCTCTGGTGCACCTCCTGGCCCATCAGTCCGAGCATGCGCGGCACGCTCGGGCCCGTGATGTCCACATCCAGCAGGCCGACCTGGTAGCCCTTGCCCGCCAGCGCGAACGCGAGCTGGCACGCCACCGTACTCTTGCCCACGCCGCCCTTGCCCGACAGCACCAGCAGCTTGTGCTTGACGCCCGCCAGGCGCTGCTTGACGTCCGACACCGCTGCACATCCATCCGCAGCCAGTCAGTCCGCTAACACTGATCACCACCATAGACACGCGCGTAGTATGCGGAGCGTACCAGGGTCAGGCTTGCGCGCCTCGCCCGACGCGCACAGGCTCTGGTTCGGGCATCCCTGGCACCCCGACGCCTTGCCCGCCAGCTCCGACTCGACGCCCACGCACCCTGAAGTCATCACACGACCAACCAGCCATATCTCAGCCCTCAGACCGCCCCAGGCCGCGCTTCCGCCGCCAAAAAGCACACCACCGGGTAGAGAATTCAACCGCGCGCCCACACATACCTTCGTTCGCGTTGTCCGGCACCGGCGTCGTCATTTCCGCGCGACTTGCGTCCTTCCGAGCAGCTTTGGCTCACGTGCCGTCCTTTCCCGATTGAACCCGACTGGAAAGTGCGGAAAGGGAAAGCGCCTAGGGCCGGAGAAACAAACCCTTTCGCGCCGATTACCAAATCACGCGCGCGTCCTCGTTTTCCATTGGTCCAAACTGCTTCCGCGACATTTCCACCAATCAGCCTCGAAGCCCCGTGTAAACCGATCAATCAGGCGATTGCGCGATCCGTCCGACCCGCTCCACATCACCTTGTGGAGCGCTTTATATATCTGCCCACACCAAATTTGTGCTTCTGGAGCGGCCCAGATGAGAATGTGAGTCGTCTTGTGGGTCCGCCCACGCGTTGGCTGGCTGCTGTCGCCGACCCGCGCGGGGAAACCCGAGCCAGAGCGAGAAAGAACGCCAAGAACACGGACGAGAAGCCCAGAGCAAGCGGCTTCCCTCAATCTTCCCCGCTCTCCCCGATCTCTGCTCCCCGCCGCCACCCGCGCGACCAAGTGATCAAGCGAGCGCTTGTCCCAGTCCCCCGCCTCTGTGTTATTCATTCACGTATTCATATATCCATATATCAACCGCGCGGCCGCTTCTCCCGGACGTGACCGGCGCGACAAAACTCCAGAAAAAAACTTTAAACCCGCAAGGACCGGCCAAGATGAGCGCCGCGTGGCAGCCGCAGCCGGCGCTACTGCAGGAAGTCGTGGCCTTGCTGCAGGCCTACATGGTGCCGAACAACGAGGTGCAGCGCGAGTCGTACGCGCGCCTACAGCAGTTCCAGCAGAACCTCGAGTTCAACCTGTACCTGGTGCACCTGCTGTGCGAGCCGCAGGCCGAGCCCAACGTGCGCCAGCTCGCCGGCCTGCTGCTCAAGCGCAACGTCAAGGCGAGCGATGTGGGCGGCGCCAAGACCCCCGCCGAGATGGAGATCCTGGCCGTCATCCGCGCCAAGACGCTGCTGGTCCTGGCCGACCCGCTGCACGCGATCCGCAACGCCGCCGGCTCCATCGTCACCACCTTCGTGTCGCAGTACACGTTTCTGGACGAGTGGCCAGAGCTCATGCCCGCGCTGCTCGCGTACCTGGAGCAGACGGACGACAACGCGCTGGCCGGCGCGTTCGGCGCGCTCGCCAAGATCTGCGAGGACTCGGCCGCCAAGCTCGAGAACTCGCCCAGCCGCCCGCTCAACGCGCTCGTGCCCAAGCTGCTGCAGTACTTCCACCACCCGAACCCCAACTACCGCCGCGACGCGCTCGACTGCCTCAACAACGTGCTCATCTACATGCCCGTCGGGCTGGTCGTGCAGATGGACAACTTCCTCGCGGGCATCTCGCACCTGACGCAGGACCCGTCCAACGACGTCCGCAAGCTTGTGTGCAAGAGCATTGTCATCTTGCTCGAGGTTGGCGTGCAGTACCTCGTGCCGCACATGGACAGCATCATCCAGTTTATCCTGCGCGCCAACCAGGACGAGGATGAGAACGTCGCGATCGAGGCGTGCGAGTTCTGGGCGTCCTTCTGCGACCTCCGCGAGTTCGACGAGATCAAGCCCATGCTGCAGCCGTACCTGGGCCAGATCGTGCCGCTGCTGTTCCAGCGCATGGTCTACAGCGAGGATGACCTCGCGAACTTCGAGGCCGAGGAGCAGAGCATGAACGAGAACGTCCCCGACCGCCCGGAAGACATTAAGCCCGTGTTCCACCGTCGTGGCGGTGGTGGTGGCGGCGGCGAGCACCACCGTGATGAAGACGACGCTGGTGACGATGACGACGACGAGGATGATGAAGACTATGACGATGATGACGACGACTCGATGCTCGAATGGAACCTGCGCCGTTGCTCGGCCGCAAGTCTGGACAACCTGGCGAACGGTTACGGCAATGAGATCCTGCCGACGTTGCTGCCCCTGTTGCAGGAGCGTCTGTCGCTCGAGCAGCCGTGGCCGCTTGTGGAGAGCGGTATCCTGGCACTTGGCGCGATTGCTGACGGGTGCTACAACGGTATCACCCCGCATCTGCCGCAGCTTTTCCCGTTCCTGATGGCCAAGCTGGACGACCCGGCGCCGCTGATCCGCAGCATCACGTGCTGGACGCTGAGCCGCTATGCGTCGTGGGTGGTGGAGCAGAGCAACCACGAGATGTTGCTGAAGCCGCTAGTCGAGGGTATGCTGAAGCGCATCCTGGACCCGCACAAGAAGGTGCAAGAGGCCGCGTGCTCGGCGTTCTGCACGCTCGAGGAGGAGGCGCGCGAGGAGCTCGTCCCGTACTTGACACCCATCCTGCAGAATCTCATGTTCGCGTTCGGCAAGTACCAGGCCAAGAACCTGTTGATCCTGTACGACGCGATCGGCACGCTCGCCGACTCGATTGGTGAGGCGTTGAACAACGCCGAGCTGATTAAGATCCTGATGCCGCCGCTCATCGCCAAGTGGAATGCTCTCGACGACCGCAGCCGCGAGATCTTGCCGCTCTTTGAGTGCCTCGCGCCGGTCGCGCAGGCGCTGGGCAACGGCTTCCAAGAATTTGCCATGACGGTGTACGTACGCTGCCAGCGCATCATTGAGAACGAGCTGCTCGCCGACGCCATGCACGACCAGAGCCCGAACGAGTTCGAAGAGGGCGACCCGGAGCTGATTGTGTGCGCGCTGGACTTGATCTCGGGTATGATTGAGGGACTGGAGACCAACAGCGAGTCGCTTCTTGTGGGCTCCAACATCCTGAACCTGGTCATGGGCTGCATCCGCCACGAGATGCTGGACGTGCGCCAGAGCGCCATGGGTGTTGTGGGCGATCTGGCCAAGCACGCGCCAATGATCTTGCACCCTGGTCTCGGCGACGTTATCCCGGTGCTGATCGAGAACATCGACCCCGACCTTCCGACCGTGTGCAACAACGCGAGCTGGTCGGTCGGCGAGATCGCCGTCCGCATCGGCGCCGAGATGGAGCCGTACGTGGGCAACTGCCTCGGCCGCCTCATCGGCATGATCAACCGCCCCAAGCTCCCGCGGAACCTGGTCGAGAACTGCGCGATCACGCTCGGTCGCCTGGGCTACGTGTGCCCGAACGTGGTGGCGCCGCACCTGCAGGAGTTTGCCAAGCGTTGGTGCCGCGCGCTCGCGCACGTGCGCGCGCCCGAGGAGAAGGAGCACTGCTTCCTGGGCCTGTGCTACATGGTCAAGGTGAACCCGAACGGCATTGTGGCCGACTTCATGTACATGTGCGGCGCGATCGCGTCGCTCGAGGGCCAACCGATCCAGAGCGCCGAGCTCAAGGAGATGCTGTACCAGATCGTGCACGGCTTCAAGGCGAGCCTGGGCGACAACTGGCCGAAGTATTTCGCGAGCTTCCCCGAGCCGCTGCAGCAGTTCCTGACGGCGCGCTTCAACGTGTGAATGCGAGCATGTGACGAAGGAGAAGCAGACGCGGGCGGGGCAAGGAGCGAAGCCAGCGACTTGCGAGGAGTGAGAGTGAGAGAGACGGCCGCCCGAGGGAAGGAGAGGTAGGACGCGACCGGTTGGAACGGTACAGATCGCGAGTGAGCGAGCGAGCGAGTGAGCAAGCGCGTCGAGCGAGGAGGCGGAGCAGCCGTGAGTAGGTAGGAAGTAGCAGTAGCAGTAGCGATAGTCAAGTAGACGGTAGGCAAGTAGTAGGACGACGATAGGGACAGACAGAGTAGGACGAGCAGCAGGTAGGGAACGGCGAGCTTTCAACAGCGGAGAGATGAAGACTTCCATTGATTCATTCCAACTGTTACCGGCCAGTCCGTCCGACGTACTTTATTACTCGCTGACCATATCGACGTCGTCTCCGCCTGTACACGTCCCATTCGCTCGCTCGCCCTTCGACTCGCTGGGCGTCTCGGGCGAGCGCGACTCGTCGAACTTGAAGGCGTCGGCCAGGAACTCGCGCCAGACGCGGGGCGTCGACGTCTTGGCGTCCTCCTTGGACTCGCGCTTGAGCGCCGCCGGCGACAGGAAGGCCGACGTCGACCCGAAGGGCTGGCGGTCGCTGCCGTCGGAGGCGTCCAGTAGGTCGAACAGCGTCGGGCTGAGAAGCCCCGAGGCGGAGCGCAGCGTGTTGCTGCGGCTGGAGGAGCCGGCGCCGGTACTGCCGCCTTTGGCCGTGATGTCGATGGGCGGAGGGCGCTGGCGGAGCGTCGAGCTCGAGGTCGAAGAGGATGCCGACCCACTGCCGTCACAGCCCAGCGACAGCGACGAGAAGGTGGCACCCTCGATAGACGACACGTCGCCTAGCAGCTTCTCGTAGCGGTTGCGCACGTCTTTGGCGCTCTTGCCGGGCAGTACGGCCGCGATCTTGGCCCACGAGTACGGCTTGTCGCTCGTCCAGCCGGCCAGCGCCGTCTCGAACGCCTTGTCCTCCTGGAACGTCCACACCTTGGGCCTTCGCCCGTTGCGCCGCTGCTGCTGCTGCTGCTGCTGCTGTCCTGCCGGCGGGAGCGTCCGTACCGCCGCTGTCTTGCGCGGCTTGTGGGCCATCTTGAGCGCGTCAGAGCCCGTCGAGAAGGACGGCAACACGTTGCCGGGGTCGTTCTGGCTGTGATAGCCGCCCGTGGGCGTCTCGTCGTCGCTCAGGCCGTCCATGACCCAGTCGAAGGCGCCCGATCGCTGTGGCTGCTGCATGAGCTGCGTCAGGTACTGCTGGCCGTGGCGGCGCGCCTCCTCGACCGACCGGGAGCCGACAAAGGCCGCGATCTGCGCCCACGCGGCGTCGCCCGCCGACCCGAAGGCCTCGAGCGCCTGCATGAAGCGCGCGTGCTCATCGCGCCGCCACAGCGTTGGCCGCTTCCCCGCAGTTGACTGGGTAGGTGCTGCGTTTGACAGCGTCGAAGCTGGCAGCGGGCTTAAGAGCGGCTCCAGTAGGCGGCCACCAAAGTCGTCGAAGTGGTGCGGAGTCTGCTGTTGCTGATGTTGCTGGGCTGGAGACGCTGACTGCTGGTGGAAGGCGTGGACGTCGACAGACGGCGAGGCGAGGTGGCGGCCTTCCATTGAGCCTTCCCGACGTCCGAGCGAGGCGAACGAGCGATAGAGCGAGCGAGAGGGACGATGCAGACAGGGACTCGACTACCCGCGAGCGACCGCGTCGGAGACTGCCTGGCGAGACGGAGAGCGCCCGCGAGCGACTATACGCGCGCAAAGGGCGCCGATAGAGCGAGGACAGCCCGCTTGTATGGCGGTTAGTGTGCCAATCAAGGAGGAGGAGGCGGCGAAGGACTGAGGGGCCGCGCGACCGCCCAACGCTACGCTGGACCCGCTCGGAGACGTCCGACCCGGGCGGTCTGATTCGGCATACCCATATCGTTCTAGATAGGGTATGCGTTCATACAGTTTGATTCACATGATTAAGAAATTTATTGTTAAAATTGATGTCAAGATATATAATATTGAAGGTTGGGACCAATCAGAAGGGGACGCGCATCCGAACAGACGCGTCGCTTCGTGACCCCGTTGTTGAGCCCATCTCCCATACAAAAACCAAGATAAACCGGCAATAATACGGACCAAACGCGAATATTTCGAGGCCCGTGTCGAGGCAGGCGCTCGCCACTCATGCGCGTGCCTGAACTGACGCGCATGATTGAAATTCGTCGCCTGTCCACCTGTCGACCGACCCCGTCGGACCTCCGACGCCTACGGGAGCAGCTCGAGCAGCCGCTGGCCGGCGTCTTTCAGCGCCAGCGCGCACGGGATGCGGTTGCCAGTCCACAGCGCGTGGCGGTCGAGCGCGGCGAAGCCCTCGCGCCGCGTGCGGTCGGCGCCGGGCACGCAGCGCTGGTCGAACCGCCCGGCGCACACGTCGTCTACGTCGGCGATGACCACGCCCAGCGCGCCCGCGAGCTGCGCGAAGTGCGTCTTGACCGCGAGGGACACGCCTCCGCCGCGCGCGACCAGCACCACGCGGTCCCGCACCTCCTCCGCGTTTCGCAGCGGCGACGACGCGTCTAGCGGGTCCGCGCGCACGAGCTGCGCCGACACACGGAAGCGCCGCGGGCTGAAGTGGCCGGCCCACAGCTCGAGCTCGTCCAGGGCGCTGTCGCTCGCTCGCTGACTGCCGTTGGCGATCACCACCAGCGTCTGCTCCATGTCCGACAGCACCACGTGCGGGTACCAGTCGCTGTGACCACCAGACGCAGCGCTCTCGTTATGACGACGACGCGTTAGGTTGCTTGCGAGCTCGTACTGCGGGTCACCTCGGCCGCGCAGGGTCGGAATGCCGCCGCTTGTCTCATCAGGAAGGAGCAACACAGCCGACGACTCTGGTGAAGTCGACAGTCGACGCGTATCGCTTATACGAAGTGTTGAGAGCAGCGACAAGGACGAAAGAGACGCCAGTGGCGGCGGCGGCAACGCTGATCCCGACGTGGCAACGCATGGGCTCGCTTGACTCCACGGCCCGACGCCCAGCGCGTTACTTGCGGCCACTCGGAACCGGTACGCGATCGCCGGAAGCAGCGCACACAAGCGGGCCGACCGCCATGGCACGCTGCCACTCGTTCCGTCCACTCGACCGGCATCAGCACCATCAGCGGCCACCACCACGACCCGTTCATCGTCGCGCAGCTGATCTGGATCGCCATTCACGTCGCCCGTGGCCAGAAGACACGCAGCCGTCGCCAAGCGCTTTGTGCTGGCCGCGCGGTCGTCGATGAACGCGGTCGCCGCCACCAAGTAGCAGTCGATGCGTCGCCCGCCGTCGTCCCGCGGATCGATCCACCGCACCGTCACGCATGTGGGGTTGTCGGAGGGCTTCACACTGACGATAGGGACGCCCCGCGGACGAGAAGGAGGAGCGCACGAGCCCGTGCGGATCGTTCTAGACGCGGGGCTCTCTCCGCCCAGGTCGTCGCCGATGAATAGACGCACTGTGAACACGTACGACGTCTCCGGCTCAAGTCCTCGGACCGCGTACTCGAGGTCGCGGCCGTCAAAGTCGTCCCCGAACAGCACTGACCGCCGACGACTGCGCTTCAGCCGGTCGTACGTCACGTTCACCGCTGTTGGCACTGCGTTTGAATTATCCGCCGGAGCGACGACGTCATCCGAACCGGTTGCGATGGCCGTCCATCGCACCTCGTACCCGTGGCTGGCGTGGTGCGGGCCGCCACTGTCAGTTCGCGGCGGTTCGACCAGCTCCTGCCACCGCAGCGTCACCGAACTGCGCGAGGCATTGACGACGGCCGGCGCTCGCGCCACCGGGAGCGTCATGGACGCGATCTGTCGGTCCCAGCGGCGGTCCTCCTGCCACTGCTTGAGCCGCTCGCGCCGCGAGAGCTGCAGGTGGATCTGCTCGTCCGACAGCGCGCCGCTGCTCACGAGGTCGCTCTTGCGCACGAACTTCTGCGCGCGCGGCCACTTGAGGTACTCGCTCCAGCGCGCGTCGTCCTCCGACGGCCGCCGCGGGACGCTCGTGTCCAGCGTCGGCGACTGCAGCGCGCGCAGCAACCGCGTCACGCCGTCATCGAGCTCGTCGGCGGCCGCCACGAACGCCGAGACGGCGGCCTCGGACTTGACGACATTCCAGTTGGACGCGTCGCACAGACAGAAGCGCAGCACGTGGGCTTCAGCAGGAGCTTTCACGACGGCGAAGACGCTTCCGGGCGCGAACAGCAGCGCGTTGGGCGGCAACGACGTCGATGGGGCAACTGACGGTAGATTCGCCACGTACTTATTGTCCAACACGGTCGTCGGGTCTTCACTCCTGTCAATGCGACCTCCAGCCGAGCCCCAAGACCAACGAGAGTCGGCGTCGACTGCTATTTCTCTCCACGCCGCGTGCTGGTCACTGAGCGGCTCAAACTCGCGCGAATACAGCGTGAACTCGACCGCCGACTGGGAAATCGACACGAGGAACGAGTGCAGGCCATGCGGACACGCCACGACCGACGCGCTGTTCGCTTTCAGGTGGTGGAGCGAGGGCAGATTGGGTGCGGCGAGCGACGCGTCCGTGCGCACGAGGTAGTTGTGCGCCATGAACAGCGGCACGCGGAAGCCCGAGGCCGCCAGCAGCTCCGCGCACTCACTGTCTTCATGTCGGAGCGGCACACCCGCCTGGTCGCTAGCGTCCTGACTGAAGCAGACGCGAAGGAACTGGTGGAGCTCGTTCCGTGAGAGACCGAGCAGATCGTGCGCCTGACTGGCAGTCTCACCGCCGCCCTTGAGTATTATCGGCCGCTCCTGCTGCTCGAACTGCTGGAAGAACTCCTCGAACGACACCTCCGATGCAGATCGCACCGGGATCACCGCGTCTTCTCGGTCCAGGTCGCTCGTCTCCTCGTGATCTTTCGCCTGCAACGCCGCGCGAATGGACTGGAACCGCAGTCGATGGTGGCGCACGAACTTGACGCGGTTGCAGTACGCAACGCGCTCGCTTCCCGCCGCAGTATCGCCAACGGCAGCAGAGGAGAAGCTGACATGTTCGCGACATAGCGCGAACGCGTGCTGCAGCTGCCTGTCCAGTCGATCGGCAGCTTCGCC
Source organism: Phytopythium ostracodes (assembly GCA_023337975.1). Lineage (NCBI taxonomy): Eukaryota > Oomycota > Peronosporomycetes > Pythiales > Pythiaceae > Phytopythium > Phytopythium ostracodes. Next base: position 19,674 of record JAADXW010000456.1, read on the forward strand.
AGTCAGCGGCACCTGCAGAAGCGAAGAGAGTGGGCGGTCCAGCGCCGCGTCAAGCTCGAACGCGGGCTCATGCGGTGCGTTGGCGGCCTCGCCCGAGACCCTGACGGCTAGCAGGATGAGCGCAAGCGCACAGAGCAGCATTTAATAAGGTGCGCTGGTGGATGAATGAGCTTCAGAGCCTGGTTCTCTGAGAGACCGCGCGTCGTTTCGGCCGAAAAAGATACTTATGCGTTTTGAGAGACTTTCGAAGCTTTTCGTGGAATTTATACAATATCATTTCGGAGAAGAAATGATATATGAAAGGTTATGACATGGTTATACAGCGGGTACGGCTACGTGCTACCGGGACTTCAGGTTACGCTCCGTTACGGTGGTTGCCGTACGGTACGCGACGGATTCTGTACCAACCGTCGCGACAAAGCGCAAAATGGGACGTGCTATGTGACAAGGCTCGCCAATTTTGATCACTTGTGCCTTGTATGCCTGCGCGTAGCCAGCTGGGATCGCCACGCGCCCGTTGGGGTAACCAAATGTCGTGTCGCGACGAGTGGGGTACGCTGTCCGAATCTGCAAGTGTAATCGACAAGAGTAACCCGCCCCAACTCCTTTGGTTAAAAATGCGGGCAACCGAGTCCACACTACAAGCGTAAAGCCAAGCGGTTTGAGAGGCATAGGTCACTCCCATCGCCCTTCTCTCTCCTTCTTCATCTTCTTTTCTCTTCCGACTGGCCGTCGACTCTTGTTTCTGCGCCGATTAACCAAAAGGACAAGCGGTGGGGATCTTTGGGATGAGCAAGTTGCTCAGAGCAACTGCACCGTCCTGAACGTGGGCGGATAAATCCGTCAAACGTTGGTGTTATCAGGAGACCAAACCATCAAAATTCAAGTGAACTGCTGACTGATTGATACAACTTGCGAGAAAGATATCGTGAAGGGTGACCAAGCCAGGGAGGATGCGCTGCGGTTACGCAGGGTTACGCTTGGGGAGGTTACGTTTGCGCTTGCTTGCGCCAATTTGACGGAAAATCGGGAATTCACCACAAATCTGGCCGATCAAATCCCCCCACAGTACAGCCGTATTTATACCGAAATAGCCGCATTTTCTGCGAACGACCGCACGTTCAACGACCCACAAAGGGACGACTCGCCGACTACTGTACAGTGTATTTCCAGCCCGGTTTGACGGGCGCTTGGTTTGGTTCGGTAGGGCGATTCGTCTGTCGTCCAAAAGGCACTAAACGCACCACGCACTTGTCGCTAAATGAGTCGGCACCGGCTGCTGTTTGTGGATCCACACAACCGAGCGTTATGGTACTCGCTATTTTTAGGCCATTCTGTTGCTGTCACCAGTCACTAAAAACGGCCGCAGCAAAAGCCACGATCGTCCATTAACTTCAACGCCCGCCACCCACGATACACGGCGCAATGTAGGGCGCATTACTGTTCGATGGGGAGGGTGTGCTTCAATGTGCATGAGGAACATGTGTGCTCCTTTTCTCTTGAGAGAATGGGAAGTGTACTAACAGATAAAGCGATGTGTTCTCGATTCAGTTCTCAATCAATCCAACGCTTTCCCCCTTAAAGAATACAATCGAAATGCCCTCCCTCCCGTTCAGCACGCACGTATAGCTAGTGCGAAAAATATTCGCATCCTTTGGTACGGAGGTGATTTCTGCCTCGCATGTTGTAATTTTTCAAAATTGAGTGCTGAAACTTTGCCCAATCAGAGCTTGTATTTTGCTTTGTTTAGCTCTAAAACCGCAGCTCTTGAAGCGTGATTCTCTTTCCAGCA
>JAADXW010000457.1:0-21430 GCA_023337975.1 Phytopythium ostracodes
CATGGGCGTGGTGGCTTTAGGCGACTTTGACTCTCCGGTGATCCCTGTGATGCTGTACCACATGTCGAAGGTCGGCGAGTACTCTCGCGAGTGCTTGAAGCGCGGACTGGCGGTGGTGACGGTGGGTTTCCCTGCTACTCCATTGCTGCTTTCTCGCGTTCGCTTCTGCATCTCGGCGGCTCATACGCACGCGGACATGGATGCAGCTTTGGAGAAGCTTGACGAGGTCAACAAGCTGTGCCATGTGCGCTACAGCTCCCACACGTTTGGCTGAAACCTGTCACCGACTCGCAGACAAGAATCTGGAGTACTTCGAAGACTGTATACGTTAGTTGCCTGCATACCAACCACCTCAGGTCCTTAGAAACAGAGCTTTGGTTGGTGCAAACCCTTCGTTGTTTCATTGCATCGGTACCGTTTGCGATGGCGCTCAATTGTCCTCTTCGTCTCCAGGTCCGCCGCTCGCCCGCGGAGACTCGTCGGTAGTCGATTGAGCCTGAAGCGCGACGCCGGTGCTCGTCACGAGCGACAGCTCGTACAGCGTATTCTATCCGGTCGTCACCCATCTCGCAGTCAGTGACCAACCCAACATTGTAAGGTCCAAACTCAAACGATCATCCTTACCTCCAGCTTGCGCAGATTGTACTTGATGGAGTCAAACTTGCGTCGCAGACCTCCGTTGCGAAAGTCAAACTGGATCAACTCCCCACTGATGGCGTCGACAATCGCGCGGCAGCGCTCAACAGCGGGAACGTCACGTGCGGTAGCCTTGACGACCGCGTAGCGCATAAGCTCTCCTGTCCAGCCATTGACATCGAGTCAGGTCAAAGTTGAAGCGGCATCTCAACAGCGACGGGCAACGGATACGCACCAGTGAAGTCAATCACTCCTCCCAGGTACTCGTGCTTTTGGATCGCCGCTGACAAGTCTCGACGCGGCAGCAAGCGTCCCGTATCGAGATAGTAGCAGAAGCACTTGGCTTCAACATACTCTTCGAATGCAGAAGAAAGCGCGCCTTCGCGGAGCGTCGGGTTCTCAACAGTGAGCTTCACCAGCTCTCCAGCGACCTGTTACTCATGGATTGCATCAGCGGAACACAATGCAAAGTCCTGAGCGCTTCTTCTGGCCTTCAAGTAGGGAGGTTACAAGCCAAACTTACCGACTCCGCCTTGGCTAGCAACCTCACCGCCTCGGTGCGGTTGTTGCGGTGCAGAGAAAAGATCGCCTGCTTGCTGTGGCGTCGCGAGCGCAATCAGAACGTTTCCGAGCGCGTCGCATACACCAATAAATGCAAGCACATGCGCCGATACTACTGTTAGAGCCTGTCGTTCCCGTTGTCTGGTCGCGAGGCCCGGCCAGGCGTGAACGTGCGGTGTGGCGCAAACCTGGATTTAAGGATTTCGCGCGACCGCTTGATGATTTGCTCCCTCACTTCGTCGGCCTCATGCATCTCTAGAACACCATTGCGCCAGTAAGGCGAGGAAAAGCCGATCCGTCCATGTCAAGCCCAGCTCACACATCAAGTTCGACGCGAAACGCAGCAAGAACGTGCGTCCGCCAAAGCACGCACCGCGGTTCATGTCGACGAACTCCTGGCGATCCAACAGCTCCTGCGCGTCTGCCGTGTCCTCTCCGCCTGTGTCGCCGCGCTGCCGCTTGCCCAGCGGCTTGGCCGTCGCTTCCGCGCTCATGCTGTCTCGTCCCGATAGTTTGCTCAAGTGAATGGATCCATCCACAAAGGAAATCCACACAGTGCGAGGCGGAGATGAAGTACCGTGGCGGGAAAGGGCAGCGGTCCGTATCAGCCAGAGTTCCCCCTCGCTTTAAGGTTTGATGATCTGTCCAGCCTCTCACTGAACCCAGGTGAGCGAGAAAATCAGCCAAGGTTTTTCCGTTGAAAGGCGAGGTTTTTTGTCGGGAGTGCGGAGCACCACTTCACCCCCCGCGAAGATTGAGGGGGAGAAAGCCGCCGCGCTCTTTATTTCGGTTCTGCGGAGGGAAAAGAAGAACAAAAGGTGAGGCCGCGCGCCGTCTTCTACGTGGGCTCTGGGAGGGTTGGCGAGGGTTCCCGACAGGTGAGCTGACTGTGTGGCTGCGTGGTGCGTCTCGTAGGTTTGGCGCGCCGCTGGGGCCGACTTTGTAGACTTCCTCTCTCTCTCGTTTCGCCCGTGATTTTCTCGTCGCGCAAGCTCCCGTTCTTGCCTTTTCTTGTGACCCCCGTTCTTCAGCGCGCTTCGGTATGTATTGCGCGCTTTCTGATGTCGTTTGCGCTCCGGTTGCTTGACATCCAAGCGCCTTTGCGGTCGCAAGATACGCTTTGCTGATCAAGAAGCTAACACGACGAACGCCTCGTGCGCACTGCGGATGATCCAATGATGCAATAGGCCACCACAGTAAAAAGGGCACCATGAGTCACTTTGTGCGCCAGAGCAAGTACCGCCATGTGTACCTCGAGCCCGCCAAGATCGAGAACTGTTACACGAACGTCCGTCTGTCGACGGCGACGGGCGAGCAGAACTACATCAAGGGTAACACCAAGTTCTTCGCCGTGTCGATCCAGACGGGTGGAGGCGCCATGGCCGTCGTGCCCTACGAGAAGGTGGGCAAGTTCGACCCGGACTTCCCGCTCTTCTCGGGCCACCGCGGTACCATCCTGGACTTTGACTTCAACCCGTTCCACGAGCACCTGATCGCGTCGGCCTCGGATGACACGACCATCAAAGTGTGGGGCATCCCGGAGGGCGGTCTGACGGAGACGTGTGTCGAGCCACTTGTAGACCTGCAGGGCCACGGCCGCAAGGTGACGCTCATCAACTTCCACCCGACGGCCAACAACGTGCTGGCCAGTACCTCGGCCGACTTCACGGTGCGACTGTGGGATATTGAGAAGGGCTCGGCGATGACGCAGATGGAGACCAGCGGCGAGAACCTGATCCAGGACCTGGCGTGGAGCTGGACGGGTAGCACGCTCGCCACTTCGTGCAAGGACAAGGTCATTCGTCTGTACGACGCGCGCTCTGGACAGATCGCCGCACAGAAGGAGAATGCACACAACGGTACCAAGAGCGTCAAGTTGTCGTTCCTCGGCAACAAGGAGACCTTTGTCTCGGTTGGCTTCACGCGCCAGAGCCAGCGTCAGTTCAAGATCTGGGACCCGCGTAAGCTCGACAAGGAGCTCAAGAAGGTGGACATTGACCAGGCCGCTGGCGTCATCATGCCGTTCTACGACGCGGACACCAACCTTCTGTACCTGTGCGGTAAGGGCGACGGCAACATTCGTTACTACGAGATGTCAGAGGGCGAACCGTTCGCGTTCCCGATCAGCGAATACCGTTCCACGACGGCGGCGCGTGGTATGGCCATGATCCCTAAGCGTGGCTGCGACATTATGAAGTGCGAGACAGCGCGTCTGCTCAAGCTCACGTCGAACGCCATCGAGCCGCTGCACGTGTACGTACCGCGCAAGTCGGACGCGTTCCAGGACGACATTTACCCGGACACGTACGCTGGCGTGCCGTCCATGACGGCGGACGACTGGCTCAGCGGCGCCGACAATTCGCCCGTGCTCTGCTCGCTGCGTCCCGACTCGTTCGGCAAGATCACGTTCGACGGCAAGCGCGCACGCGCCTCCTCGAAGACGACCATGGGCTCGGGCATCGCGGCTCGCGTCGCTCGCTTCGCTCGTGGCGGCAACAAGAACGAGACGCCCGAGCAGAAGCTCCAGCGTGAGCTTGACGCGGCGAACGCTCGCATTGCTGAGCTCGAGGCCAAGCTGCGCGCGAGCGGCATCTCGTATTAGATGACGAGGTAGCCGTTCCTGCCCTGTGTATAGGAGCAAAGCGGGGCGTTTTGGTGGAAGGCGCGAGAGAAGATGAAGTGGAATGAAGCAACGACGAGTGTTGGAGGAGGAGTGGATTGGACCGGCGGCGGGAGGAGTAGTAGGACAAAATGAAGAAGCGTTGGAGATGCCCATAGTCGGCAACGCTACTGTTCATGTTACTACGTGTGTTTGCGCGTTCCACTAACAGTTGCCATGATATGTGATACTCACTTGCGCGGTCGTCATATCTGAATGGCAGGAGCTGATCGCACATCCGAGCGCAGCGAGTCGAAGGTCCAGTCGAGAATGTCGTGCGTCTGCCAAGACACCGCGCCCGTAGCGGCCGTGAAGCCCACCCAAGCGCGGCCATGGAACAGCTCGATCGAGTGCTCGATGCGCAGCGGTACGACCAGCGCGGGCGAGTTCAAGTCGTCCACGTACACGGCAAGCAGCCCGATGCCCGAGGACCACGCGCCCGATGCGAACAGGTCGCCTGCGACCGCTGACGCCGCGAACGCGTCCGAAAAGAGCATCGCCAGCTCGTTGACGCCCAGGTTGGACGTGTACGTGATGCGAACGCGATGTGTGCCCTGCGTCAGGTCGCCGATGCGCGTGGTGCTGCCCAGCGACCGCGAATGGTGCTGCGTCTCCTCCGATCCGCCGTCATTGTCGGCGGAGCTGACGTGGACGCTCACGTGGTTCTCGTACAGATCCAGCAGCTCGTGGTTGTACCACGAGTCGAACTCCACGGCGAGCGAGTTGCGGATGCCGCCGTAGCCCAGCGCGTTCCCGCCGCCGCCGAGTGCGATCGCGTGGTCGTTTTGTACCACGAACGCGAGGCCGTCGCCCCCGCGCGAGCGACAGTGTGAGTGCACGCGGTCCTGAAGCCGGCAGCGAGTCGACGGGTTGGCCATCCGGAACAAGAAGCTCGTCTCGAAGCCCTCGCGCACGTTCATGCGCCGCGGATACCAGGCCGAGCCCGCGAGTAGAGCGTGCGACCCCGTGAGCCGTAGGGCTGGCCCACATTGCGCTGTCACAGGCGCCGCGCCGACTTGATTTAGTGCTTCTGAAAGCGTCGCATCCGCTGACGCCGTGGTATCGAACACGCGCTTGGTCGGGAACGGGAGGGCGAACGGCGCGTTGGTCGGCAGTGAGCGGTTCGTGGCGCCGTTCGTGAACGCCAAAGCCAGAGCGTCGGCAGTTGTCGACGCCGCTACGTACGAGCAAGACGCCGTTGGGTCCTCGTTGGCAGTTGCGGCGGCATTGAACCCGTCGCAACACGACACGGAGCCGTTCGCGTTTTCCACCTGGCAACGTTGAGACAACAAGAGCGCCATCAGTATCAGACTACCGGGCTACAACTCGGTTGTCGGTGGCTCCACGTACATGAGCGTCACCATTCACGTAAAGCCCGAAGTGTCCTTGGTCCCCGATCTCGCCCGTGGGCCCGCGCATCGGAGGAGTCAACGGCGCTGCCAGTAGCGCGCTCTGGTTGGTCAACAGCCGCGCGCCGAAGCTCGGGAACGAGATGTCTACAGCGAACACCGTCGCGAAAAGCATCATGAGCGAGCAGAATCATCGGATATCAAGCGCGTTTGGATGAGGACACGGACCGTGGGGGAGCGTCGAAATGCATGAAGACGCAGGTGAGGGTGCCCCAGCGACCGTGTCTGCATGCAGCTCGCTCTCTAGACGGCCGTACAGATCGATTGAGGGCGGGGCAGCGCGCTGACCGCCCTCTGTCAGTGTCGCGACCTGCACCTGGTAACTTGTCGACGCCTCGAGCCCTATCAGCGTTGTGTGCGTCACATTTCCTACGACCACGGTGTTCGCGGATGGAAACGCCGCGTCTTGGCATTTCTTCCACGACACGCGGTAGCCCGAGACGGTCATGGCGTCCCAGAACGAGGTCGGCGGCTTCCAATTGACGTCAAGCGCGTGCGTCGCCGCGTTCGAGATAACAGGCGTCTCCAATGACGTCGCAATCGGAGAGGCGTACGCTAGCGCGGGAACGATATCGAACAGACCGGGGAGGGATCCCAGTTGAACGCGCACTTGGGAAGGGACCGTCGGGTTTGCGCGCCATCTCTGCGAAGCAGGAGGCAGCCGGCAGTGGATCTCGACCTCTGGGACAGCGTGCACGACGTCGAGACACTCGACGCCATTGATTGTGACGACGGCGTCTGACGCGCCGAAATGTTTGCCAGTGATGACGATTTGCTCGCCGCCCCAACGCGCGCAGTTATACGTCGTGGCCGCGGGCGGAGGAGGGACGCTCGTCAACGGCGAACACTCGCGAGATGAAGAAGAGAGGAAGCCGTTGGTGACGATCACGCGCTCGCTGCAGTTGGTCCGCGCTGACGTCGCATTGATCGGCTCAACTTCGACCTGCTGCTCCTGTTGCTGCCTGTAGACGCGGTCGTAGTCACCGCTTGTGTTCAAGTACTCAAAGTCGAAGTACTGGTCGAGACATCCACGCACATGGGCGATCACGGGCGCTGCCGATAGACACAGCATCAAGCACGTAAGTCATCTACCTGACGGAAGGAAGCCTTTGCTTTTGATACGCACCCTTGACGAACGCGACCCAGTCGAGCTGGAAGGTCTGGCCGCTCGTCTGTGCCGACAACGACGACCATTTCGACGGCTGGACGCACGGGTGCAGCCGAACGCGGTGGATGGCGCCGGTTACGTGCTTCCACACGGGGATGTAGTACAGTTCGCTGTTGTCCACGCCCCCTCCACCGTCTCGAAGAGCGAACGGGATGTTAACGGGGTCGTGGAACGCCACGCGCTCGCGTCGGTCGCCGGGACCGATTGCTGGCTCGGCGGCGTTACGCTCGAGCGCGACCATCGCGAGCGCGCACTGACCCAGCGTCCGCATCCGCAGCACGAGGACGTCGCGGTCATCGCTCGAGACGTCGACGCGTAGCTGTGGCGAGTCGACGAACGCGCTCTCGATACGGCCGCTTGCTAGCGCAACACCACGCAGTGCGCCACCCGCAGCATCCACCTCGAGACCCATTTCCAGCGGCGTGGACTGCCTCCAGCCGTTGGTGCCGTCGCTAAAGTCCCAGCGAACTGTTTGGATCGAGAGCGAGCCAAGGAACTGTCAGAGCTGTGCAGCAACGGCGGGAGTGTTCGAGACCTTTCGTGGCAGCGTACGCGCGATGGAGTTCATGACGGGCGGCCGGTCTGACGCCTTGACGACCGCATGAGCTTGGAGTACGAGCACAAGGGCGAGGGTTGAGGTTAGCAGGCGCATGACGGTGCGGCACGGTCGTGTCCGAGGCATTTGGTCGGCCTGGAAGCTGTGAGCATGGAGTCAGGATTGGGAGCGAAGCAGACGACTGAAGAGGCACGCGATCGGATCGCGTAAAGTCGACCCGACGTCCAGCTAAAACCAGCTAGCAACAACAAATATAAGAACCATTTGGGAGGGGGAACGGATGCATTCAGGGGAAAGGAAGATCAATACAGGTCTGCATCCGTGGTATAATGCTGTTCGCTCGGGTGTGCTACGAAGCCGTCTCGATCGCCTACTGGCTTCACACACTGCCCACAGCCTTGGCGATCGCGTTAAACACCTTCTCGGGGTCTTCCAGGTGCGGGTAGTGGCCGCATTCGTTCTCCACGGAGATCGTCGCGTGCGGCACGGCGGCCTGCAGCCATTTGGCCTCCTCGTCCGCATTGCTGTAGTCCGGGTCTTTGCGTCCCAGGAACGCGACCACCGGCACTTGCGGCGTCAGCTTGCCAAGCGCTTCGACGGTGGCAGCGACGTTATGCTTGGGCGCGCAGGCGAACTGACGAACGTTCACGATGTTCTTCTTATTGGCTTGCAGGTGCGCTCCCAAGATGCTCAGCTCGCTCTCGAGGTCGGCGGGCTGGCGGACAGGGTAGAGCGAGCGGTAGTACCCGAGCCACATGGCGTTGCCCCACAAGCTGTTGAACAGGAGCGGAGCTAGCAAGCGGAAGATCGTGGCTACAACCGGCGCGTCACGCAGCACCGGACCCAGCAGAACGAGCGCCTGCACCTCGACGCCAGCAACTACCTGGTCGGAGCCCTTGGCAGCTTCAACAGCAGCGAGCCCCATTGACCCGGCGGCTAGAGAGTTGCCGAGCAGGACGAACTTGCTGGTCGGGCTTGCGGCGTGCAGCTCGCGCATCAGCTGGAGCACGTCGGCCTCCACCGACTCGGGGCTGTACGTGGCGTACGAGGCGAAGGAGTCGTGCTCGAACGACGGCGTCGAGTCGCCGAAGCCGCGCAGGTCGCCGAGCAGCATGCGCCAGCCGAGACGCTCGTGCAGGAGCGGGGCGAGGAGCCGAAACTGGCGGCGCGTGTCGCCGATGCCGGGCAGGCAGATCGCGATGGTGCGCCCAGCATTGTCCGTCGGCCGCGAGTCTTCGAAGTACACGCAGGAGTTGGGCATGACGCGCAAGAGGTAGTCGGCCGAAGCGGGGAACACGCGGGGAACGCACGGCTTGAAAGTGGCCGGAGACATCGCCAGTGGCAGGCGAAGGTCGTCAGCGGGCGGGCGTTAGTTGGATGGTGGCTTGGAAGGAAGGAGGCGAGTTGGGTAGTGAGCGTCGTCATTGACATCGACGGCCAAGAGCTGCGAGTCCAAGCGACCGAGCTGGTGTGGGGAGGACGGATACAGCCGATAGTGAGTCGGGGGTGGTTTGTGGGTGTGGCGAGCGACCACCAAGGCGCGGCAAGTCGCGGGACGCAGTCATTCCTGCCCAACAACTTCCGTATCCAGATGCCTCTGTGTTGGCACAGTAGTGGCGCTGCGAGGTGAGATGATGATGCGGGAAGGCGGTGTGGCATAAACGGTTATGAACACTTAACTATAGTAACAGAGTCGGGCAAATCAAGCCGGCAAAGCCGTCATCAGCTACAAACTGCTGCGTTGCGGTGCAGTTAATTGTTCAAAAGGTGCGTTCTTCTCATGCCTGCTTTTGCGAGCCTCCACCAAGAGCTTATGCTTTTAGAATAGCTAAAGGAACACCAACACAATCTCAGACATGCAGCCGTTGGTTTAGCGAAGAAAAGCAATCTCTCGATCGCAATACATTTCGATGGTTCATCCATTCACCTCACTGAAGCGCGTGCCATGCATCAGGTTTTCACCAAAAATTCAACCCATTTCGATACGCGTTCAGTCGGAACCGTACTCTACCGCGTGCCCCCTTCCACCAGAGCTCTTCATGCTGGTGGAGCCACCACATTCTAGGAGGAGGAGCACTATTCCCTGCAAATAGAACGGCAAGTCCGTGTGACGGAATATACCAGCGCCATCGAGCTAAAAGATCTTTCGATGAGTATGGCGGTGCCAAAAGCTGCGATCTTTTTCGTGGTTTCCCGCGTCAAAACACTAGATACGGACACGTTCCATAATTAACTCCCGGCCAGAACGGCTCCGCGCCACCCAAAAACACACTTCAACCACCCGATCCTGTCGCTTTGGCGCGAAACGAATAACCCCGTTTTCAAGGTTTAACTAGCTGAAGGGTCGTTTTCATCAAGGTTTAATATTGAAAAACCTCATTCCCCTGTCGCCCCCAGTCTCTTATTCGCCGCGAAAGTGCGCGCGCGCGCCAAAGCCAAAGGTCCGATATATAAAACAGAAAGACGGAAGGAAACAAGCGGAGAAAGAACGCCGCCGGGTTAAAAAGGGAAACGCCCCCCTTTCCGCCGAGCTTCCTCCTCCTCTCCGCCGCCCTCCTGCTTCCCTGCCGCTCGCCCCGCCGTGCGTCCGCTGGTTCGCTCGCTCGCCCTCCCTTCCCCCGCGAGTCGACGCGTCGCCCGCTTTTTCGCGTTTGTTTTCGGCGTGTAGAGCCACTTATACACTAGACACCAAGATGCTGACGGAGACGACAGGCGCGTCGGCGCTGCGCTCCAAGCGCGTCTCGGACGGCCGGAAGAAGCGCCGCGCCGACGGAACGCCCTACGGTGCCGCTGGGTCCGCGCACCGGCCGCTTTCGGACGACGAGGACATGCTCGACGAGGCCGACGCGAACCAGAACCAGCACAACAACGAGAAGCGCGGCTTCTTCTCGCGCCTGGTGAGCTACCTGCCGATTGTGGGCAAGCTGGTCCCCGAGGAGGACCAGGTGGCCGGCGCTGACCACGAGATGGCCCCGACTACCAGCGATAACATCGAGACGGTTGACTTGATCGAGGACGACGACGCCGACGAAGACGACGCCGATGACGCTCATCATGAAGGAGAGGTCACGGAAACGGTCGTGACTGAACAGACGACCGTGTTTGTGGCGAGCAACGGACAGCCGCGCGACGAAGATGTCGAGACGGTCGGCTTGGAGACTGTTCGTGGCCCGCCTGTGTCCCTGGACAAGGAGTCGCCGAACGGCGTTGAGGCTGAAGTCGAACGTCCGAGCAGCGGAGGGAAGAAGCGTACTGCTCACTCCCCAAGCAGGGACCGCAACCCACAGGAGACGTCGCCTACTCATCCGGTTCGCAGCCGACGGATCAAGTCCCCGTCGCGTGAGCGCAACGCGGACAAGTCCGACATGGGCCCTGCGCTTCGTCCGCAGCGCAAGCGCAATGAACAGCGCGCGTTTCTTCCCGCGCCGTCACAGAAGTCCAAGATGCTGCGAATCTCAGCCAACCGCCGACGAAAGTCGAGCTCGCCGTCGCCGTCCGACTCAGCGATCACGTTGATCAAGCAGAAGAAGACCATCTCATACGCCGAGTACGAGCGACTGTCGCGCCAACTGCGGGAGTTGGTGGAGCCGACCCCGCAGTCGGCTCTGGCGCTGACGAAGAGCGCTCTGGAGGAAGGCCTGGAGGAGCGCGGATCGCCTAATGGATCGCCGTACATCCCTGGCTCAATCGCTGCTCATAACAACGGTAATGCGTCCGATCCAGCTGCAAACCAATCCGTTCAGCGTCTTCAGAACGGCGACAAGAACGCTGTCAGCCTGACGTTCCGCAAGCGTATCGGAGTTATCGACAAACAACCGATCACGTTCTCTGGACCGGCGATGCGTTATGCGCACGAAGACCGCCTTGATCGGCGACCACGGCCGTCACGCCTGCTTACTGGCGCGAAGCGAGACGCCTCGTCCAGAAGCGCGTACTCGGCGGCAGTGGCTGAGAAGATTCTGTCGACGCTGAACAAGATCCAGAACCCGCTTGAACGTGAAGCGAAGAAACCCACGCCGTCGACGTCGCTGTCGTGGGCGAAATATCACTTGGCGCTCGTGGATGAAGCCACTGCCAGTGCTCGTGATCAGGACGAGAAGCGTGATCAGCAGAATCCTCCGCCAACGTCTGCGCTTCCTCGCGTGCCTGTGGCTTTTTCGCAGACGCAGTCGACCGTCGCTGCGACCTCGTCCAAATCTGCTTTCGAAACGCCTAGTACCAAGCGCAACGGATTTGCGGGTGCGAATGGCGCGGTTACAGCTGAGTTTTCATCTCAAGCGATCTCAATGACGACGGCGGCACCGACTACGCAGACGAAGACTGTGACTATGGGCCAGTTCGCCTTTACTCTGCCGCGTAAAACGCTGGGTCGCGTCGATGAAGACGAGGACATGAACATTCAGTTCGAGTTTTCGCCGCCGCCTGCGCTTCGCGAACCGGCTAAGAAGACGTCGACGAGCAACTCGAGTCTAACGACCGGAACAGCTGCTCCCTTCTCGTTCATGCCAGCTTCCCCGAAGGAGAAAACAGAGTGGGCGCCGAAGTCGGTGATTCCCAAGAAGCCTGCAGCAGCTCCGAAGACGCAGGAAGCCGCTCCAAAGGTGGCTGCTGCTGCGCCTGTCAGTTCCGGCTCGAACCCGCTCGCTCGGTTCATGCAAGTTGCCCCTGGAACGTGGAAGTGCCCAACGTGTTCAGTGGCTAACGAGGACAAGTACTCAAAGTGCCCGTGCTGCGAGACTGCCAAGCCTGGCGCGAGTGCCACTCCCGCTAAGTCGGCCGCTCCTGCTGCCGCTGCGGTTTCCAATGGCAGTGCGAACCCGCTTGCTCGGTTTATGCAGGCTGTCCCTGGTACATGGAAGTGCCCGACCTGTGCGGTTTCCAACCAGGACAAGTTTGCCAAGTGCCCGTGCTGTGACACTGCCAAGCCCGGCGGAAGCGCTGCCTCTTCCACCTCGACTAGTGCGGACACTTCTTCCAGCACGAAGGCGTCCACTGGATTCAGTTTCGGTGTCTCACCGGCGACTAGTACTTCCGCTAAGACGTCGGGAAGTATTACGTCGAGCGGGTTTTCGTTTGGAGTTCCGTCTGTGAATGACGAGAATGCGTCGAAGACGGCGACCAAGTCTGCCGGCTTCAGTTTTGGTGTCGCTCCTGCCAGCGACAAGCCGAAGAGTGATGCTGCGCCGTCGAGTGGCGAGTTCTCGTTCGGGTTCTCTGCGCCCGAAAAGAAGGATGAGACCAAGCCGAAGACTCCGACGGAGAAGACGTCGAGTGGATATAGCTTTGGTGCTCCGTCCCAGGAGAAGAAGGACGCTGTCGACAAGATGTCGTTCACGTTTAGCGCTCCAGAGAAAGATGCCAGTGCGACGACTGTTGACGTGGATTCGTCCAAGGCTCCTGCGCCTGCGTTTACGTTCAGTGCTCCCGCTACAACGGACAAGACGCCTGCAGTCCAGCCAACGTTCAGCTTCAATACTAGTACATCCTCGTCGGCGAGTTTTGGGGTGACGAAGTCGACCAAGCGGAAGGCCGAAGAGCCTAGTCAGACGACGACTGAAAAGTCTTCAGGTGGGTTCTCGTTCGGTGTTGCGCCGGCTTCGAGTATCAAGGCGTCGGAGACGAAGGCCTCCGAGTCGGACCGGCCTTTGAAGAAGCGGATTGCTCCTGTCATGTCCACCGAAAAGCAGCCTGCCGCGTCCGCCTTCGCCTTTGGATCACCTGCATCGGAATCTACCACGAAGCCGTCGGCTTCGACCTTCGGTGGATCGTTCGGTACTGTTTCGAGCTCCAACGCGTCCAGTCCGTCAGTGAGTTTTGGTGCTTCCAAGTCGGATGAGAAGAAGCCTGCAAGCGTCTCGTTTAGCTTCGGATCAACTCCCGCGCCGTCGGCCTCGGGGATCGATTTTGGAGCTGCCACGGACGCCAAGAAGATGAGTGAAGGATCCAGCAGTAGTAGCACAGCTCCGTCGTCTGGGTTCACCTTTGGCGCACCGCCGAAGCCTAGTGGAAGCGCCGCCGCGTCGAGCACGCCAGCGGTGACTTTTGGTGCGTCGTTGACGTCCTCGTCGACTGAGCCCAAACCTACTGTCTCCTTTGGTGCTGCGTCGACGTCGTCGAGTGACAAGCCCTCTTTCACGTTTGGTCAGAGTGCTACCAGCAGTACGCCCGTGTCGAGCTCGACCACGTTTGGATCTTCGTCAACGGCGACAACGTCTGGCTTTGGCTTTACTCCGAACTCGTCGTTGACTACTGCCCCGTCTTCGACGCCGGCAGTGTCTTCTGCTGCGCCGTCGTTCACGTTCGGCTCGTCGTCATCGTCTCAACCGCCCGCTTCAAGCGCCTCAGACATGTCTATGAGCTCGTCTGGCTTTGACGTAACATCTACTAATCCGTCGCCAGCGTTTGGCCAGTCCTCGACTACACCCGCGTTCGGTCAAACGCCCAGCGCGCCGTCTCCGGCGTTCGGTCAAACACCCAGCGCGCCTTCTCCAGCGTTTGGTCAGTCATCCAACGCGCCTTCTCCGGCTTTCGGTCAGTCGACGACCGCCCCGACATTCGGTCAGGCGCCGAGCGCGTCGTCACCAGCGTTTGGTCAGGCGTCAGCGCAGCCGTCGACTACGTTCGGCAGTGCTGCTGGATTCCGCAGCATCTCACCGGCTCCTGCGCCGACCACGACGTTTGGTACTGGTGCGGCTGCGGCTCCTGGCGCATCGACGTCTCCGTCGTTCGCCTTTGGCTCTGCGGGTCAGGCGTCGAGTGCGCCGGCTCCTCAGCAGAGCTTCGGCTTTGGTGCTGCCCCTGCGTCGTCGGGATTCGGTGCCTCGTCGGGTTTCGGCGCGGCGTCGGCTACTTCAAGCGTCTTCGGTTCGACTCCTGCCTCTGCCGCCTCTGGTTTTGGCGCGGGCGCGAACGCGGGCTTTGGCTCGGCTGCTGCTGCTCCGACCGCGTTTGGCGCGCAGGCACCTGCCGCTCCTGGCTTTGGGGCGTCGAATCCGACCACGACGTTCGGCGCGGCACCGGCATTTGACAGCACTCCGTCGGGCTTTGGCGTGCCAGCTCCGGCAGCCGGTGGATTTGGCGCGGCTACTGCCCCCGCGTTCGGTGCGAGCAACGCGACGTTTGGCGCGGCTGCACCTGCTGGTGGGTTTGGCGCCGCCGCCCCGGCCGCCGGTGGGTTTGGCGCTCCTCCTGCTGACAACGGCTTTTCGATGGGTGCGCCACCCCCTCAGCACGCCAAGGGCCGCCGCATCCTGCGCGCTCGGTCTCGGCGTGCGAATTAGACTTCGGTATATTGTAATAGGAGCTTTTGTCCAAGGATGGGCGAGCCAGTATAGACCAGCAGTCGCGAACAACCCCGATGGATCAGCCGAAGTTGACGGCAGCAGAACAGCGAAGCAGTCGCCGCCCGTCCGTTCAAGAGCGAGTGGAGTGGCGCGCGCTCCCGAGCCGAGCCTTCGACCAGCAGTGGCGACGACGATGAGGCGAGGAGCGCGCCGAGACGCAGGAATAGAAGCGAGAGCTGGATCAACGTCGACCGGCACGACACCAAGCGCGAAAGCACGAGTCAAGCGTCGCGCGAGCACGCAGTATTGGTGGTATATATAATTTAACATGCATAGCAAACACTTCTCGTAGCCTTCATCATTTCCCTGGCCCCTTCCTCATACCAATCGAGCAAATCGATGTCGACTGTCCGACGACCACGCTCTCGTCATTGATCGCCAGTCTCCTGGTCAGCACCAGACCGCGACGCACGCGTCGACACATTCCGCTGCATCCATCACCCGTCCGCACTTGGGTGGAGTTGCCGTTGGGAGCGGGCTCGCAGCACGCCTGCCATCTCAAGTTGGAGAGATATTTACATCCAAAGCTCGCCCGCCCTATATTTAGCGCTGGCTGGGGAGCAGCCTCAGCGCCTGAGCGGCCCTGCTGGAGTCGCGGCTGCCTCTAGGTATTCTCCTTGGTCAGCGCGTTTGATCCTGCCACTCGCATCGCTCTCACGTTGATCGCGCGCCCGCCTTCTTGCTCTTCTGCGAGTCGACATGGCCGACAACAACAATGGCGCGCCCTCGGCGTCTCTCGGCGGCGCGGCCGTGAGCATCGGCAACTACAAGGGCGTCATGCTGTGCAATCGGCCCTTCAACGGCGTCGCCACCAGTGCGTTCGCTGTTCACTCAGCACCTCTAGACGGCTCGGTCACTGGTGGAAGACTCACCAAACGACTCTGAACGTGACAGCGCTGGCTCGTGAAGCGCGTCGATCGGCGGCGGGGGCGACGAGCACCAATGGGCCGTCGGCACTCGACAACAGCAAGGCCGCCTTCCTCGTGGGCAACCCGGGCGAGGCGCTCGGCATGAACGTCCCCATCATGACCGAGCCCGCCGTAAGTTGGTCTGTGCGTGTAGTCTTGGAAGGTGTCGCTGGTTCTCGCTAACGGCGGTGATGACAATGGCAGCACGCGATCAAGCGCGACCGCAAGAACACGGCGCTGTCCAAGCACAAAAAGTGGCTGCACGACCTCCAGAAGGAGCGCGCGCGGCTGCAGGAGGTGCTGCTCGAGGATGACGCGCGCCGCCGCCAGCGCAAGGACAAGTGCGTCGTCCCCTTGCTGCATTCCCAACCTCTCCGTTCTCGGGTTCGATTGCTCACGCGGCTGCTTCGCTCTCATTGTTTCAGGTTCTCCCAGCGCGAAGCCAAGATGCGTGAGTCCATCCGGAATAACACGAACGCCGACGACGAGGACGGCGAGGACAACAACGGGTCAAGCAAGGCGGCGCTGCAGAAGCGACCCATGTGGGCGCTGACCAAAGAGACGGCCGAGGAGAAGCTTGAGAGCCTCGAGGACGCCGAGGCCGACGACTTGATCGCGTTCGCCAACAACCTCGACATCGACCAGTTCCTGGACGACGTGGAGCTCAAGACGCGCGTAGCGCAGATCGAGCAGCAGCTCGCGCAGGTGCAGTCCATCGTCGAGTACGAGGAAGCGCAGGAGAAGCGCGAGCAGCAGCAGGCGGACGACGGAGGCGACGGCGCCAAGCCTCCCGCCGCGCTCACGGGCAGCAACCTCGCGCAGCTCGAGCGCGCCATGAGCAAGCAGTTCGGCCGCAGCCAGTGCGACGGAGGCGATGACGGCGAGGAGGACGACGATGCACGCAGCGTCGCGAGCTCCGTGCTGTCCGAGTGCAAGTCCATCCGGTCAGTGCACTCGATCCGGTCGGTCGCTGCGCTGACGAGACGCGCCGAGGCCAAGTTCGGACAGCCAGAGGGAGCCATCGCGGCGCCGCGGGTGGTCACCATCGACGAGGAGCAGGGTGCGCGCATGCACATCAAGCACAACCCGAGCAACTTGCCGTACATTCACCGCAACCCGGCCATCTGAGCGCTGGGACAGGAGACGTCACGAGGTTAGAACTCGGCAAACACTATATATAACATGAGGACTGACTGCACGTCGTACCAATGCCACACTCGCGCGTGAGAATAGACGCCCCATCGGATGGATCAATCAGTCGTTCGCGTCTCCTTGCTGCCAACCCGTCGCTTCAGCGCAATTGCCTGCTCCCTTGTCACTTCCTCACAATCCAGACACGCGTCTTCCTTCGCCATGGGTCGACCGTTCGCTGCAGACGTCGCGATCGCAGTCGCTTCCTCGAATGGCAAGGCGGACGCCACTGGACCTGCGTCTGCAGCCTCTCCTAACGGTGTCATCTTCTGGTCGCAGCGAGGGCTGACACGCGTGCCGGCCGAGCTCTTCTCGCCCGCAGCTGTAGCCGTCGCGCTCGCCACCTCGCTGGCACGCCTCGACCTGAGCTTCAACCGGCTCGACTGCCTGCCCGATGCACTGGGTGGGCTCACTTCTCTCCGCGAGCTGTTTGTAAACAATAACCCACGACTGGTAGCGCTTACCGCAGCGCTGGCGAACTGCCAGCAGCTTCGCGTGCTCGACGCCAGTTCCTCTGCTCTAACCGCGTTGCCCTGCGAGCTTGGGCGGTTGAAACAACTCCGCGTGCTCGCCATTGAAGACACGCCGCTCGAGCGAAAGTGGATCGCGAAACACGTGCTTCCGGTGCCGCCGAAGACCCCAGACACGATCTCGTTCCTTGACGAGTACTACGAAATGCCGGCACCAATCGATGGCTTGTCAGTGGCAGGGACATCCACCGATCAAGCGGCGGCCGTGACTCCTTGCCATCGCATCCTGCGCGAGCTGCGGCGCAAAGATGAGCGCGCGCGCCTCAAGAGCGAGCTCCGAGACGAGCTCCGGTTTGCCATGTACCGCCTCGACCGAAGCGACACGCAGGCTGCCGCTCACATCGACGCCGCGCTGCAACGCGTGCTCAAGCAATTCCCGCAGATCAGCGACCTCCGCGCGCTCGTTCGCAACGTGGAGCGCTTCCTGCCGCGCGAGTTCTCGCCCCGCGCCATGGAGGAGATCGACGCGCTCGCAGTGCGGAGGGCGTTCGACGTGCTCGCGCAAGAGAACGAGCGCAAGAAGCGCGCGGCCGACTTGGAGCTCAAGCTGCGCGCCATCTACTTCGATCGCGTCGAGCCGCCCGTCGTCGAGAGCATGGTGCAGCGCATCTACGCGCACGTGCCGGCACTCGCTGACGTTAAGTTCCTCATCGCGCACGCCGCGGAGCTGCTGCCCACTGACCCAAAAGACGTCGACGGGGCAGTCGTCCAGCAGAAGATCGTCGAGCTGCAGCGCCAAATCGCTAGCGAGCGCCAAGCAGCGATGGACAAGCTGCACGCTGCCGTCAAGGGCGTCTACAGTGACACGGAGCCTGACCAGGTGCAGGCGCTCGTCGCCCACGTCGCCGAGCTGTTCAAGGTAGGCAGGAAGCTTCTTTGGATGGTCTTGGCCGCGTGTATTCGTGTGTCGTCATCTAACTGCTTCTCACCTGTCTGTCTTGAACTTGTTGCCTCACGGTCGACGCCAGAACACCAAGGACCTGCGCAGCCTTGCAGCGGACGCGGCCAGCTTGTTCCCGGGCGAGTTCTTGAACGCACACGCTCCGGAGATCCGCGCCGCGTTCTTTCGGGGCAAGGCGGACGCGATCGGCGGGTTGGCGGGTACGGCTGGCGCGACTGGCACGGCATCGACTCGCAAGAAGGCTGGCGCTACCGCCAACCGCACTAAATAATGAGAAAAGAAAAGTATGCATGCTGAGTCATCCATCACTCCAGCGCGTCACCAGGTTCGCCAGCCTCCACGCTGTTGCTCTTGCTGCCATCTGCTTCTTGCGGAGCTTCTTCTTCGTCTTCGTTCTCGATATCTGCGTCGAAACACGCGTCGAGGTCGGCGCTGTGGCCGTTCCCGAAGCCGCTCGCGTTAGGAGTGACCTGCACGTGAATCGACAGGCTCTCCTCGATCTGCGTCAGCTTGAACGCGCGCACTTCAGCGCGGCACAGATCGATGTGTGCCTGCGCTTGGCTGCAATCCTCGCCGCTGCCGAACAAAATGGACGCGTGCCAGTTCTTGAGCGCGCCATCCGACGCAACACCCTTCTTCTTGTCGCAGCGGCAACCGCGCACCGGGACGGCCGAGGACACGGTCACGTGAAGTACTCGATCGTCCTTCCCGTCGACGGAGCAGTAGGTGCGATGCATGGGAGCAAAGAGCCGAACGGCTCCAAAGGTGTCGTCGCTTGGGTCGAACTCGCCTTGCTTCACGTTCTTCTCCACAAACACGACCGCTTCCGGGTTCAGCACCATCAGCAATTTCGCCGGCGAGAGCAAGAACCGCTGCTCACGCCACAAGCACGAGAGCGTCACCATTCCGTCCAGCCTCACGAGCGACGTGTTTGCTGCCGCCTCGGAGAGAATACTGGTGTGGGGGTGTCGGAATGCAACAAACTTTTCCAGCCCGTCTCGTCGGCATCGCTCGTCCACCAGTTCACGAAGCTTCCGTAGCATGAGAAAGATGCGCATCGACTTGCGGCACACCTCCATCTCATTCTTCGGCTCGCGGAGTTCCAGCGTCGTCGTCTTAAAAGCCATTTGGCGGGCTGTAGCCTTCGTCTTCGCTTCGTCGTCTTCTGCCAGAGCAGGAGCCTCGACGAGGAACTCGAACGGCGACGATCCTTGTAGATTCAACGGGACGGGGAACACACATTTGGAGAAGGCCGCAAACTCGTCTTCCAGCACGTACACGAACAGATCCACGTCGGACATGGAGCCGCGCATGCTCTCCATCACGAGGTGTGTGCTAACCGAGTGGAGCCCCTTCAACTTGGACGCGTGCTGCGGGGTTAGTCGCAGAGGCGTCTCGGCGCGTGGGTCAAACACGAGGTCGAGAATCAGGCGGACGCACAGCTGCGCGCTTACGAGCCGACTTGACGGGTTCCGTGCAAGAACCTTGAGCGCGTCGTCAGCCAACCAGTGCGGGTACTGTTCGTGCGACGGCAGAGCGGGCAATTGATCCGTCGCCGGCGTGTCATCGAGAAGTGGCGTCGCTTCGGCATTTCCAGAGTGACTTGAACCAGACGACGAAGCCGACGACATGGTAGCTTGTTCCTCGGTGTCTTCATCTTCGTCGTCGACCACATCTTCACTGTCATCTTCAGTACCTTGTTTTGTAGCATCACCAACCCCGTTCGCACCAGGCTTGCCGTTCTGAAGCCGCTTGTGCCGTCGATGGCGAAACGGGAGAAGGCCCAGCTCACGCAGTAACGAATGGTCGATGGATGAGCTGTTGATAATGCTCAGAAGCAAGAGGATTGTCGACGATGAAAGCCGTTCGTCTCGAGACTGCATCAGCGATACCAGAGACGCGTGGAAACAATTCGAGGTGGATGGGGAGCCGGGGACGAACTGTTGCACCTCCTCGACAGGCCACTCGCCGATCCCGAATCGCGTCTGCAAGTAACACAGCGGCGAGTTGCAGTCTGTCGCCGAGTGGAAGCGAAAGGCATGGATCCGGTCCGTGCTGGACCCCGTCGACATAGTTGAGTCCGCCTCGCCGCTGCCATCTTCACTCTCTCCGACTGTAGCGGGGCTGCTGCCATTCTTCTCACCTTGAGATTGCCTGCTTTGTCGACGCGAACCAGCACCAAGCGCAGTCGTCGAGTAGTCGAAGGAGTCAACCGCATCCGGGCTCAGCAGCCTACATCACAGACGAACAAACACCAGGTCATTCCACTGGATCATATCAGTGAAAATGGTTGATACAAACAAGGCGAGCGCGTCGCGCCAACGTACATGAAGGCGATAGCGTTCACGATCGGCGGATGCTCCAGAATCCCCAGTAATCGTGTCATCAGGTAAAGCGCCAGTCTTGTGGAAACACGCTGTGGCGGCGGGTTGCAGTCTGGCAGTACGCTTGCGGCCAGCAACGCGCGCACGTGCAGAGTGTACAGCCACTCGCCGACCTTGTAGCACAGCTCCGGCAAGTTCACGTCGAGGATGTCCTGCAGGTAGTAGCAGTGGTCAATGTACTCGTCGATGGCCTCTTCGAGCTTCTCAATGAGCGCTGTAGAGGCTGGAGCTTCGCCCGGATCCGTCGGCCACGCGTTCAGCAGCCCCTGGATCCGTAGCGCAACGTCGTTGGTGTAGTCTACAATGTCACGAAAGTACTCCATGCCGTCATAATGCAGGATGAACGAGCGCACGCGTTCGTCGGGCACGCGCAGCACGTTGAGCGTGAGGGTCTTGACCGCCACCTTGATCATGTTGTCCTGGCACCGGCCGAAGCGCAGCGCGCGCGCGTACAGCGGAAACCGCGCGGTCGTCGAGTCGAAGAAGAACTGCACCGTTTCCTCGTTCAGGCGCAGCGACAACGCCTTGAGCAGCGTCACGTACCAGTCGCGCACGTCGTCGTGTTCGTCGACCGCGAACGGGCACTCGAGCAGCCGGTTGACGTAGTTGTTGGACAGAATGTAGTAGAGCGATGTCCGTGTAGCGATGTTCTGCACCAGGATGCTGAGCGTCTGCAGCAGTTGGATCTGCACGGGCACCGACGGCGAGCTCGCGCCCATTTCCACGAGCAGCGCGAGCACGTTCTTCTCGCCAAAGTAGTCGAAGAAGGACGCGGCGCTGTACGATTCCTGTCCTGCCACCGATGGAGACGCTGCGTCGGCGCCGCGGCCGCGATGCTGGTCCGAGTAGATGAGAAACTCGGACAACACGCGCAGCAGCTCGACGATCTCCGACGCCGGCAGGTGCTCGAAGTCCAGCAACTGCGCGTGCAGCTGGCGGAAGTTGGCTAGTGTGAACTCGACATGCCGCCCCGCGAAGAAGCGCCCGTCGTACAGGCCGCCGCCGCTGCCGCCCGAGGCGCCCGCGCTCGCGTTGTTGCCCATGGCGCCCGGAGAGAAAAGACACCCGATGCGGCGATTCTAGATGTCCAGTACACGCGTGAACGACACCGACGGACGCGTCAGACAACGGCGAATGCGGCTACGCAGAGTGGTCAGGGCTACGGGGAGCAGGGGGGGGGGGGG